>JAHIAM010003074.1:0-30411 GCA_021605205.1 Aegilops longissima
CTAGTGGGGTGGTCCTTGATCGAAGGTGATCGGGCGGAAGACCATGGGTTGAACTTGGCGCGGCTCCATCGCATATACATCCCTTAGCGGGCCTTCCGCTCCCTTTGGTATGTGGGTTGCGTATATCATTTCCTTATCCGCACTTGTGTGGGAAAACCCTTCATCCTCTATTGTTGGGGGTGGGCTCTTCCTCGTCATCGCTATGCAGCCCCTTGTCATTGAGTTGGCTTAGCTTGCCTTGCTTGAACACCCAACAATCCCTGTTGGTGTGATTGGCTGGTTTTCGAGGTGCCATGTATCGCTGCTGATCGTATTGGTCCAAGTTGGGCCGAGGCCTGGGTATTTCTTTTGAATGGCTTCTTCGTGACGGGTTTAGAGCCCCTGAATCGGCATTGGCTCGTATCTTCAGCATTATCGCCGTTAATGCGAGTGCTTGTTCTTGTTTAAATGCGACCTTCCATTGCTGTCCTTGGTATCCGAACTACAAAGGGTGTTTGGCCAAGTTGTTGCTTGAGCTAGCAATTGTCTCTCCAGCAAAGCGGGTCATGAGTGTGGTAAGGGCTGCCATGGATTTGGCTTTTCTGTCCTAGGTGCGGGCTAGCCACTCGTCGTGGATGTTGTGTTTGAAGGCTGCAAGTGCCTCGCATCCGGACGGTCGGCGATCTTATTTTTCTTTGTTAGGAACGCGTCCAGAAATTTGGCGATTCTTGCTGCTGAATTATATGGCTAAGGTCATGGTCTGGTGGTCGCACATATGTTGTAACACCCGGAGTAACTTTCCATATTTGTAACTCAACTCTTGCCATTTTCGGCATTGTTATATGATATTCCCTCCGTGGTTGGGTTTTCTTCATTTTGCATTTTGTCCATGTCATGCATTTTATATTATGTCATCATGTGCATCGCATTTGCATACGTGTTAGTCTCATGATTGAGCATTTTTCCGTTGTCCGTTTTGCAATCCGGCACTCCTATCTTCCCGGCGGTCCCTTCTCGTTTTTCGTGTGCAGGTATTAAACCTTCTCGAAATGGACGAGGTTTGTCTAGTGTGCCTGTATACCACCGGAGACCACGGTCAAGTTTGAGTCATTTGGAGCTTGTTTGGTACTCAGCAGTTAACGCACTCTCAAAGGCCTCTTTTAAGTTGCAGCCCAACACCCTTCAAAACAGCCCAATAACCCATCTAAGTCACCTCCATGCTCTCCGTCGTTCGATCACGATCGTGTGGTAGCTACACCTCATTTGGACTCTCTAGCTCCCTCTATGCCTATTTAAGCAAACCTCCCCAAATCGGATCATCTCCCGAAACCCTAGCTTTTGCTCAGCGCCCGGACACGTCCGACGGCAGACGTCCGCCCGCCCGCCCGGCCAATCGCGGCGCCACGTCATCCCAGCGCCCCCGCCGCCTCCTCTCTCCTCCCGCCCGAGCCCGCTTCGGCGATCCGACCCAGGTCCAGTGCCCGCCGCGCCGCCCGGTGCGCCCCGCCCGCCGCGCTCCCCTCGCCGCTGGCCCCGCGCCTCCCGCCAACCAGCGCCGGCGCGCCAACTCGGCCTCCGTCCGTCATGCGCCGCGCCACTTCCTCCGCCATCGCCGCCCTCGCCGGGCCCGCGCCGCGCCGCCCCTCGCCGGCCGACCCGCCGGCGTCCTCCCTCGCCGAGCCCGATCTCCTCGCGCCGTCGCCCGATCCGTTCGGGAGCCCGATCCGCCTCGGGCCCGAACTCCGTTAACCTCGTCTCCCTCTACTCTATTTTTCTTCTAAGTCCTTAGATCATGTTATTTTGTGCAATTTTCAACATGCTATATCTTCGCATCCGTAGATCCATTTTTCGCGTATAATATGTCAAAATGTTCGCCTCGAAGAGTAGATCATTTCATTCCATTGCACCATTTTCATTTGAGCTCATCTTGATGCCCGAAATGCTGTTGGAAGAGTGCTATGTGCTGATAGTTTCTGATTTTTTCAGAAGTTGCACTTTTGTTATTTTGCCATGATTATTGTTGCCCTATGGATTTAGTCCTACATGTGTTTTGTAAAATGCCATGTCATCTTTCCAGGGTGTATGCCATGTATTTTGTGACCTATGTGGTACTGACAACATGCAAAGTAGGTGTCCCAATGTTGCTGATTTCAGCCCTGTTTTAGCTGATTTTGATGCCATGTTTACTTGATGATACCAAGGGTCTATTTTTACCAGTAAGGGTGTTTTGTAAAGCATGTCTTGCTCTATCCATTCATGCCTTTTTTTAATTATGGACTGCTATAGCTTGAGTCAATCGAGCTCTACTTTTGCTATCAAATGTTTCCTGGCAGATTGTATACATGTTATTCAATTTTCCTAGCTTGTTGTGGTTGATCCATATATGCTATGTTAGTGTTCTTGCCATGTATGTCTTCTATGTCATGTCTTCTTGATGTATGTATGTTTATCATTTGAGGCTCTGTGTAGTGCATTGAGCTTGTAAACATGCCATCTCGTTATCAGTTTTGACATGCCATGTTGCTGAATCTGTTAACGAGACTTTCAATATTGACATGAGTGTTACTATATTTTCTAATCCTTTTTGGCTTATGGTCAGTAAGGGACTTTTGTTCTAGGCTTTTAGTAGATTCATGCCATGCCTTGTTTTGCTATTTTAAGTTCCTGTAGCATGTACTTTTGTTGCTCTGGACATTGCAACCTGTTGCTGTTTTTGCCATGTCCAGCCTGATTATTAATGCTCTTTTGCCATGCTTGTTTGAACATGTTATGATGTGAACTAGCCATAGCTCAGTGCTCATCTTTTGTCGAGCATCATGTAGATCACTGCCATGTGCTTTGTTGTTACGTTTGGGTGCAGTAGCAATTAATTGTTGCTTGCTAAGTGGCATCATGCTGTTAATGGCAGATTGCGCCATTCTTGTTTTGCTTGCCATTTGCAAACCGTGCATCCGATTCGGTGATCTTTATATCGATTTCAACGAAATCATCTCATCTTTCAGTGGCATGCTTGGTTTGTCAAGTTGATGCCTGGTTCATCATTACCTTCGGGCCTTTTGCATTGCATATCGATCCGCATATCATGTCATGTTTTGCATCATGTTGATTGTGCATTCCGTGATTTATTGTGGTTCCTTTGTTTGTGTTGTTGCTTTGGGTAGAGTCGGAGGAATGCGTGAGCGAGGGCCTGTTGATAAGTTTTAGGATCAAGCTTCGACAACTCTGAGAACATTGCGAGAAGATGACCATACCCTCGAAATCACTTCTATCTTTGCTATGCTAGTTGCTCGCTCTTTTGCTATGCCTATGCTGCGATGCCTACCACTTGCTATATCATGCCACCCATATTGCCATGTCAGCCCTAACCATCCTTTCCTAGCAAACCGTTGATTGGCTATGTTCCTTTGCTCGGCCCTCTTATAGCGTTGCTAGTTGCGGTGAAGCTGAAGTTTGTTCCTTGTTGGAACATGGAGATGTTGTTCCTATTTGGAACATGTTTACTTAGGATATCACAATATATATCGTATAATTAATACATCTATATACTTGGTAAAGGGTGGAAGCTCACCTTATGCCAGTGTTTTGTCCTCTTGCCACCTAGTTTCCGTCATAGGTGTTATGTTCCTTGATTTTGCGTTCCTTACGGTTGGGTGATTTATGGGACCCCTTGACGTTCGCTTTGAATAAGACTTCCGAAGGCCCAACTTTGGTTTTACCATTTGCCACCTAAGCCTTTTCCCGGGTTTTGCGAGCAGGTCATCTTTATTTCCCCCGGGACCGTGCTCCTTGATGCTGGTCGAACTAAATCTTGTGGGCCCCAACAACTTGAGGTTTGATTTTAGTTATGGACTGCTCATCGGATTGCCACGAGCGAGATATGTGCAGCTCTATCGGATTGTCGCTGTCGGGCTTTCTGGTCTTGTTTTATTCTGTGAAATGTCTTGTAGTCCGGGATTCGAGATTGATCGGGTCTTCCGTAGAAGGAATATCCTTGTTGACCGTGAGAGCTTATAATGGGCTAAGTTGGGACACCCTGGGGTAATATCTTTGAAAGCCGTGCACGTTATAGGCAGATGGAATTTGTTAATGTCGGTTGTAGAAAACCAAAGTTGACCTCAATAAAATACACATCGGTGTTGGATGGTCTCTTCTCGTGGTCGGGAAGTGAACAGATGTTGGAGTTATGTCGGCGTAAGATGGATCACTTCTTGATCACTACTAGTTTCCGACCGTGCTTTGCTTCTCTTCTGCTCTCTTTTGCGATGTAGCCACCATATATGCTAGTCCTGCGCCCCACTTTTACTCGTCCTTCCTATAAGCTTAAATAGTCTTGATCTGGGGTGTGAGATTCTTTGAGTCCCGTGACTCACGGATACTTCAAAACGTTGCGAGTTCGATGAGGCGGTCGGGTGATTCAACCGAGCTCAAGTGGGAGTTCGAGGCGTGGTGGTTACTATGTCTTTGGATGATCGTAGTGGTGCCCGTTGGGACGATTGGGATTGTTAGCATATGGGGTATCTTCTTTATTTTGGTTCCGTGTGGACCTTGAGTGTACTCGAATGATGGATGTTTATTTATGTCTTGTGGTTGGTTTAAGCCCTATGTATCTTTCCTTAATTATTACATGGGTTTGTGAAATTACCTCACTTGCGACATTGCTTTCAATGCGGTTATGCCTCTAAGTCGTGCCTCGACCGTGGGAGATATAGCGCATCGAGGCGTTCAAGTTGGTTCGGCCTTCCCGACTTGGAGCCCCTACTTGATTGTTTTTCGTTGTTGAGTCTAGAATGGAAAATGTTTTGAGTCTTAGGATTATATATATGAAATAGTTCTTTTTACTTCCCGGTCCTTAAAGCTCTGTGAGGTCTCGGGTAAGTTTTGACTCTTCTCTCCTCAAATTTCACTAAAAAATTTTAGGATCACGTGGGTATCTTGGAATCGTTCATGGTTTTTGGCGGAACATTGTTCTTGGTGCCTCGACATTTAGGGGTTGTGGGTGTCGGGAGTTGAGCTCAGGGTGTTGTCGTCACAATTTTATCGTTGCGATTCGGAATACGAGTTTTGGACCGAAATCTCTTTTGTGCAGTTGTTGGTGAGATAACCCGATAGCCCGATCTTGGCGGTCGGGAATATTGCCATGACTTGCATAACGGATGTTTTAAGGTAGTACCCGATTTGGGATTTCTTGGTTATGTGTTGGGGATGGATGCAATTTGGATCTAGGTATTGTTAGTTTGGGTGATATATTTTGTGTCCCTGTTCCCCAACACGTTATAACGAAAGTTTGGGAGTTTATAGGTGGGCTAGTAGCTTCGGGATATTCTTTCCGCGGATGTATGATTTGAGATTGGGGTTCAACGTCTAGTGGTCCGCCCATTCACGGTCGATTCGATGGTGTGAGGCGTCTTAAAGAATCCTTGGCTATGCTGATTCGGGGGTCTTGTTAGTCTTGGCGTCCGCTTCGTCGTGTGTGGGCCCCCAAAACTTTGGAAATCTCTATCATGTGTTTTCCTCATTCTAAAGCCAATCTTTTGTTTTGTTGTGATATTTGATTTGTTTCTAAGTCGATGTTGTTTCCATATCTTTATCTAAGTGGCTTATCACTTTATTGGGCGGTGATGATTAACTTTTGGAATTCATTCGTTCATTCTTGTTGAATGTTTATTGTCAAGACTATATGTTGCAATTTTCTATCCGTTGATTCTACTTATCTTTTGTCTATCAAAGGACTAACGGATGTCACCCTCTTGGGATGGCTCCTGCTCGAATCCGGATCGCAATGATGGGGATGGTCGAACCCTCCACCTCCACCTCCACCTCCGCCTCGAGGCGCAAGCTATCATGGCAGCCACCAATGCCAATGCTCGGATGATTTTGCAGCTCTTGCAGAAGCGTCTCGGGGGAAGGCAATCAAGGCAATCAAGGCAATCAAGGTCAAGGCAACAATCAGCCACACTTTGCTACTCTCGTCGGTTCCTGCTAATCATCCAAGTCTTTCGGTTTACGTTTGAGGAGGGGCGATGATTGGTTAGTGGACATCTGCAAGCATTTTGGTAGCAATGTCGGAACGAGGACTTTGTCAAGTTTGCATCGTTTCAACTCAAGGATCAAGCTTGGTGGTTCGGCAATACAAAGATTCGGGAGGAGGTCGTGGCATTACAGGATGAGTTGCCGTGATTTGAGCTCATCACATTCGAAAAGTGTTGTTGAGCAAGCGTGAGGGTTCCGCAATCTCAAGCGGGAACATTCTCTATCAATACAATATCAGTTCGAGCTCCTCGTTTTGCTAAGCAAGGCGTCACGATGGGGTATGATCTATCGATTCGGGGTACGAGAGAAGATCTGCAATTACCTCTTGTCTTTGTTTGAGCGGATAAGTATGATGATTTCTACAACATGGCTCTCAAGCGGGCTCAGCTCAAATCGAGGCCTAAGAAGAGAATCGGGATCATTCGTCCTCTTCGTCCTCTCAAGTGGCAAAGCGGGAAGTTTTCCCCCTCCTCGTTCCGTCGGCCTTACGGCAGAAGAACTCGGTGGCGTGGATCTTCCACCCAACCCAACTTCGAACAAGTCTAATTCTCAAGCTCCAAGGTCAAGTGCTCCTTACCCCGCTCTAAGGTCACTTGCAACAAGTGTCGAGAAGGGTCACTATCTTGAACAAGTGCTTCAACGGGGTCTTCGCCTCCTCCTCTGTGAAATCTTCCGGCAATGGGGCAAATAACCCAATTTCCAAAGTCAATATGTTGAATGCAGCTCAAGCGGAGAGTCTTACGATGTGTTAATGGGTAATCTCGTTAATGATATTCTGCAAAAGTCTTTTGATCTTTGGTGCATCGCATTTTTCATGTCGAGCATTTTTTGCCAAGCATGATTTCACTTGAATTTCGGCTAAACCTCTAAATTGTTTCCCGGGCAAGCATATGAGTTCTAGCTTGGTGGTTCGAATGTCGGTATCAAGATGGGCGATTATAGATTCTGTCTAAACCAATTGTTCTTGGTGACTCGGATATTGATCTTATTCTCGGAATGGGTGGCTTTATCGGCCAAAGCTCAAATTGATTGTCTGCGGGAAATTCAATTGACTCATTCTTCTAATGATGTGATCATCTATGCGCTCGTATGAAACCATTGGTTGTTTTCTCTCAATGAGAAGGAATTGAATGCCATCTCTCGATTCGTCGTTTTGAGTACCAAGATGTCTTTCGGAAGAGCTTGGGTATGCCTCCTCTCGGCGATTGAGTTGTTTCGATCTTGAGCACCCGAACCCGTTTTGGCGTCCCAAGCTTGGACGATGAGCTGAAGGAATTGAAAAGCTTCGATGAACAAGGCGTCTGGGTTTGATCGGAGAGTTCATCTCCTTGGGGTTGTGGTGTTCTTTTTGTGGAAGAAGGATGGGCGGACCGACTTTGCGTCGATTACCGTCCATTGAATAAGGACAATCAAGAACAAGTATCCACTTCCCAACATCAATGAGCTTTGAGCAACTCAAAGGTGCTGTGTTCTCTAAGCTTGACCTGGTGGGTATCATAATTTTCGTAACAAGATATTTCCAAGAATAGAACAACTTTGGTTCTTATAATATCTTTCATGTTTTGGCCTGTAATGCTTAACTTTCTCTCGGATGATGAATTCATATTAACCCTACACAATGAATTCGTCTTGGCTATTTGAGATTTTTGGCTTCTCCAAGAATAAAGGTCTCCAAACTTTGGATTGGTGAGAAAGCTCGGAGGTCCTTCTATCTAAGTTCTCCAAATTGAATTTTCTTGATGAATGCTTTATTTGGTCTTCTCTCAAGGGCTTTTGTTATCCAGAAGGTGTGCAATTTGAATTGGAACCCCCGGGAATTCAACGTCTTGATTTTCTTGTTTGGCTATTCGAAATTGTTGAGAACTTCTCCAAGATTCAAACCTCTTTCCAACCTCCCTCGAACATGTAAATATTAGGTCCCCAAGTGGGGTTGCTTTAATCTTAAAGAAACCTTTCACCCAATTAAACCCTCGGAATCCAAGCCATTGAATTTTGTTGTTCCTTCAAGGTCTCTCTTTGTTTAATGAAGAAGATTGGGCTTAACCTTGCGGTTTGAAAAAGGGAACTCCCCTCCAGATTTAGTTCCATTGTTCATGTTGATTACAAACATCTCTTGGGGAAGGAAAGTGGACATTTTCAGTCACAAAGTCTCAATCATCACTCAGCCCAACCTCAACCTGGGGACTCGATGGGGAAAATTCTCAACGTATTGGTATCTCGGGAAAAAAAGCATTTTAATGCTTTGAGGAAAGTTCGGTTAATCCTCAAGCCCGCGGATTCTAACTTTCCATAAAGCTAATCTTCAATTTTCCTCAAGGCCTTCTTGCCAACCTCATAGTTCCCTACTTTGGGATCAGATTCGCGAGGCTCAATTTGGATGCCATGGGAAAAATAAGTTTGATGCCCATTTCAAACAAGTGCTTCCAGTTATCAAAACCTTGTTCTTTGGGGGTTGTGGTTCCTGGGTGATTGAAAGTCTTATGAGGGGCTCACAAAACCTTCCACATGGGCAAGGCCATGATCTCAAGCGGAATTGGTACTCAATAGGCGAAATTGCCAATTTGAATGATTGATTTCCCGGAAGAAAGGGAACACAAAAGACCAAAGGTTCCCCAACCTTTTATTGAAGGAAGTTTGACTTTGAAATGGACTTCCTTTGGCTTTCCAAAGTCAACGTGGAAATGTGTATTTCTTTGTCATTGAAAAGGACTAAAGTCTCATTTTCTTCCTTCAAAAACCATACTCAGCTCTTGGCACTATACACCTCGGGATTTCTCCTTGGGCACCGTATTCTTAGACCGGGAGACTTTACCTCAATTTTGGGATTCTTTTGAAGGCCAGGGGCCAACATTCGTTTCCAAACCTTTCCATCCTAAACGGGCCAAGTGGGAGTTAACAAACCTTAAATTGCCCTTTGCATTTCTTGGTATGAAGTGGGGTTTCTTCCTTTCATTTTTCCAACACTTAATTGGGCAAGGCCCATTGAAATTTCTATGGCGAAAATTTCCTTTTAGTGGGGCTGGCCCCTTCTTGGCTCGTCCGAAGGGGAAATTAAAAATTTCCAAAGGAAAGGGCTATTAGTAAACACCGGAGGACTTTTGAAATGGAGCCTGTTACCTCGCGTCTCTCAATAAAGGCCTCTCGCCCTTCAAAAGCTTCCCCTAGATATGTTCCTTTCGATCATTGGGAAAGGCTCACCTATCCAGCTTCCATCCAATTTGCAACCGATGGTTTCATTCCAACCTAAGTGCTTCAAACCGCGCCTTCAACGAAGGATTGCCTTAAGAAACCCGTAGCACCCGGCTTTCTTGGCCGGCCGCTCCAAGTCCCCAAAGGGTGGTCCCCACCGCCGAAGCCCCGGGGGCCCGGGTCCCTCCGTTCAGGGTTCAGGAGTTTTGGTCCTGTCTGGGGCGGAATCCTCTTTGGGTGGGTGTTGCCCGGAGCCCGAACCCCTCTTGCCCGGCGTTAAGTTTCCCCGTGGTTGGGCCATTTGCTTTTGCCAGTCATGCTTTTTATTATTCTCATTGCATGATTTGCATACTGTTATCTCGATTCGAGCATTTTTCCGTTTTAGTTTTGAATGGCACTCCTATCTTGGCTCCTTCCGTTTTTGTTGCGGGTATTAAATTTCGAAATGGACGATTTGTTAGTGGCCTTAGTATCCAGGAGCCAGGTCAAGTTTTCATTTGAGCTTGTTTGGTATGCTTAAGCCTTGAAAAGGCCTCTTTTAAGTTGCAGCCCAACACCCTTCAAAACAGATCTAATCACCTTGCTTGTCGTTGATGTCGGTTTGGCTCACCTCATTTATTCCTAGCTCCCTTTGCCTATTTGCAAACCTCCCAAATGGTCACCCCGAAATGTTTTTGCCAGCGGCCGTGAGGCGCCATACTCCCGGCCCCGGTGGGCCATCGGGAACCCCCCGGCTTGTTTTCCCGGTCGTGGCATTTGGCCTGGCCCGCCCTTTTGGGGCCCGCCCGCCTTCCCGTTCCCCCATTTGCCCGGCCTCCTTGGGCCGGGTCCGTCCCCCTCCGTCCGTGCCCCGTTTGGCCGCCCCTCGGGCCCCAAACCGCCGCCCTCGCCGGGGCCGGTCCTCCCGGAAGTTCCTGGGTGCGATGGGTGGGAGCCGTCCGGGCCTTTCCCCGAAACCGTTACCCTCCCTCTACTCTATTTTCTTCTAAGTCCTTGCGTTTTTTATGCAATTTCAACTGCTATATCTTCCACCAATCCATTTTGCTAAATTTCAAAAGTTTTCGAAAAGTGTCATTTATTCCTTGCTATTTTCTTTGAGCTATTTGTTCCCTTGTTGGAAGAGTGTTGTCTTGAAGTTTATTTTTTCAAATTATTTGTTATTTTCCATATTATTGGTAAAGTATCCTATGCAGTTTTTGTTTTTGCTTAGTTTTCATTTGGGTTGTTGGTCTTGATTTCTCCTTCGTTTATTTTGACTGCCAGTTGCTTTGTTAAGACTTTCAAAAGACTGGTTTACATTTTTCTAACCTTTTGGTTTGGCAGGGGACTTTTTTCAGGCTTTGGTGATTCTGCCTGCCTTGTTTTGATTTTAAGTTTGTAATTACTTTGGCCCGGGAAATTGCAACCTTTCGTTTTGCCTGTCGTGTTTTTGTCTTTTATCTTGTTTGAAATGTTTGATGGAACAGATGTCGGTTCTTTTGTGAGATCTGTTGACCTGAGGCTTTTTGTTAGTTTGGGGCATAGAATTAATTTTTTGCGTGGCCTGGTTAATGGCGATTTGGATTTTGTTTTGTTGCCATTTGCAAACCTCACCGTTCCGTGATTTTTTCGTTTCAAGAAACATTATTTTCGGGATGTTGGTTTGTCAAGTTAGCCTGGTTTCTTCCTTCGGGCCTTTTCGATTGCATATATCCATAAATCAGTCATTTTTGCTCATGTTATTGTCTTGACCGTGATTTATTGTGGTTCCTTTGTTTGGTTGTTGCTTTGGGTGATCGGAGGCAGTGGGTGACGAGGCCTGTTATAGGTTTTGAGGATCAAGTTTGCAATTGGCATTGGACGTGTACCCTGAAATCCTTTATTTTGCTTGCTAGTTCTGTTTTTTATGCCTTGTGGATGCCTACCACTTGCTATATCATGACCCAATTTGCCAGCCTAACCTCCTTTCCTGAAACGTTGATTGGCTATGTTGCTTTGCTTACCCTCTTATAACTTGCTGTTGGGGTGAAGGAAGTTTGTTCCTTGTTAAATGGAATGGTTCCTTTTAACTGTTTACTTTTGGGTTCCAATATTTCTCTAAATTTCACTAAATTGGTGGGTGGAAGGTGGTTTCAGTGTTTTGTTCCTCGCCATAGTTTCGTTCGGGGTTAGTTCCTTGTTTTCGTTCCTTACGGTTGGGTGATTTTGGACCCCTTGCAGTTGTTTGAATAAACCGTAAAGGCCCAACTTTGGTTTTAATTGCCATGCCTTTTCCCGGGTTTTTGGGCAGGGTCATCTTTATTTTTGGGAGGTCTCCTTGGTGTGGTGAATAAATTGCCGCCCCAAGGCCCGAGGTTTGATTTTAGTTTGGATCTATCCGGATTCCCGGGAGGAGATTGGGCAGCTCCTATGGGATTGTCGGTGTCAGGGGCTTTCTTGTCTTGTTTTATTTGTCGGTCTTGTAGTCCGGTTGAATTGTCGGGTCTTGGTGAAGGGAAATCCTATTGGTGGCTTTAAGGGCAAGTTGGGGAACCCTGCGGGTAATATCTTTGGCCTCATTTATGAGGAGATGGGAATTTGTTAATGTGGTTGTGAAAACCCAAGTTGACCTAATAAAATACACATCAAGGGGTTTAACGGATGGTCTCTTTGTGGTCGGGAAGTGAAGATGGGGATTCGGCTAATATTTCCTTCGATCACTACTAGCACACCTGCTTCTTTTCGCTCTCGCGATGAGCCACCATAAGCTAAATAAACCTCAGCCCCTTTTACTCATCCTTCCTTGCTTAAAAGTCTTGTTCGGTTGAGAGAGCCGTGATGGATACTTCAAAACATTTGGAGTTCGATGAGGCGGGCGGGTGTTCAACCAGTCAAGTGGGGTTCGCGAGGGTGGTTTACTATGTTTTTTGGATATCATTTGGTGGGCCCATTGGGCATTGAGGACTTGTTAAAATTTATGGGTACTTCTTTTTTTGGTTCCGTGGTGGACCTTGAGGTATGAAGAGGATTTTATTTTGTCTTGTTTGGCGGATTGTAACCAACATGTTCCCCTTAATTATTCAGGGTTTGGGGGATTACCTCCTTCGCTTGTTTCAATGCGGTTATGCCTCTGTCGTGCCTCGCCGTGGGGGAAATTAACCCTTTCGGCGTTAATTAGTAATCGGCCTTCCCGCTTAAGGGCCCCACTTGAACTTGGCGGGGTCAAATGGAAAATGTTTTGGTCTTGGAAATTTCGGAAGGATTCTTTTATTCCGGTCCCTTAAATCCTCGGGGGTCTTCGTGGTTTTGATCTTCTCTTAAATTTCACAAAAAATTTTTTGGATCCTGGGATCGGAATGTTCGTGGTTTTTGGCGAACATTTTCTTGGTCCTCACATTTGGGGTTTCGGGCGGGATTGAGCTCCGGTGTTGTCGTACAATTTTATGTTCTTCTAAACAGTTTTGGACTGAAATCTTTTTGGTTGGGTGGTAACCACAAGCCCATTTGTGGCGAGTCAAATATTCCATGACTTGCATAACGGTGTTTTTAATGAGAAACCCATTTGAGTTTCTTGGTTATGTTTGGGATGGTCTTTGGACTGGTATTGTTATTTGGGGATTATTTTGTTCCTTCCCCAACCCGTTGCTAACAAAGTTTGGATTTATAGGTGGGAATTTAGAGCTTACGGGTATTTTTCGGCGGTTATTTTGGTTGGGGTTCGCGAGGGTCCGCCCATTCCGTGATTCTATTGGTGGAGGCTCAAAAGAATCCTTCTATGCTGATTCGGGGCGTTTTTAGTCTTGTGGGGTCCGTTCGTCGTGCGTCCCACACGAACACTTTGGGCAAATTCTTCATGTTTTGTTCGGTCATTCTCCAACTTTTTTTTTGTGAATTTATTTTTTCTAATGATGTTGTTTCCATATTTTTCTAAGTGGTTTCACTTTATTGGGGTGTAGAAACTTTTGGAATTCATTCTTCATTCTTGTTGAATTTTTTGTAAGCTTATTTGCAATTTTCTTCCGGATTCTTTATCATTTGTCCAAAGGATAAGGAACCCCTTGGGATGGTCAGGCCTCGAATCCGGTCGCAATATGGGGATCGTGACCCTCCATCCACCTCCACCTCCCCTCCGAGGCTGGAAGTATATGGCCCACCTGCCAATCTCAAAGATTTTCAGCTCTTCGAAACTCTAGGGCAAGGCAATAAGGCTCAAGGCTCGGTCGGAACAAAGAAATTTGCTACTCTGATGGCCCGCTAATCACGAAATCTTGGTTTCGGTTGGGCATGATTGTTATGGACATTCCTTTTGGGAAGGGAGGGACTTTGTCAAGTTTCATCTTTCAACTCAAACAACGCAGGGTTCGCAATACGATTCAAGGGGTTGCTTCAAGGGCCCTATTTGAGCTCCCCAAAGAAAATTTTTAAACAAGCTGGGGTTCCAACTCCGGGGAAATTCTCTTTATCAAATCCCTTTTTCCCCTTCCCCGGTTTTTAACAAGGGTCACGGGAGTAGACATCTTCGGGGGGGGAAAATCGCAATTACCCCCCCGTTTTTGGGGTAAGATTAACCCATGGCCCGCGGGGCCCCCCCCCGGGCTTCTAAAGGAACGGGGATCGTTCGTCCTCCGCCCCGGGCTGGCGGTTTTGCCCCCCCCCTTCGCGGCCACCCGGGGCTTCGGGGGGATCTTCCACCCCCCAAGTTCGAACAAGCTTTCCAACTCCGGTCGTCTCCTTACCATCGCTCTGGGTCATTCAACAATGTCGGGAAAAGGTATATTGAAAAGTGCCAAGGGGTCTTCCCCCTTCCTTTAAATTTGGCAATCTGGTCGAAATCCCGGGGTCTATGTGTGAGTCCGGAATTTCGAGTTTTGGGTAATTTCCTGATTAATGAATTTTGAAAAGTCTTATTTGTTTTGGTCATCCATTTTTCGTAGCCAGTTTTTGCCAAGTGATTTCATTAATTTACCAAATTGCTTGTTTCCCCGGGAGCATTGATTCAGTTTGGTTCGAAATTTCTTCAAGAGGGTTAAGATTCTTTTAAACCAATTGTTTTTTGCCATATTGACTTATTCTGGAATGGTTTTTCCGGGCTAAATTTTGTGTGGGAAATTCAATTGTATTTTCAATGATGTTCTCTATGGTTTCTGATAAAATTGGTTTTTTTTCAATGAGGGGAATGAATGCCATTCCATTCCGTTTTAGTAAAATGCTTTAAAGGTTGGGAGCCTCCTTTGGGCGATTTTATTTCATCTTGGCCAAGTTGAACCCTTTATGGGTCCATAAATTGGACTTGGCTGGAAGAAGGGTTTTCATGAAAAAGCTTTGGTTTGACGGGAGTTACTCCTTGGGGTTGTGGTTTCTTTTTCGGAAGAAGGTGGCCGGGGAACTTTGGTGATTAGCCATTAATGGTCAAAACGTATATTCCCAAATCTGGTTTTCCAATAAAGGTGCCAGTTCCTTAACTTTCGATTTCATTTTGCATTCTGCAAGTTTTTCCCAAAACGGGCCTTTGGTTCTTATAATATCTTTTTTTTTTTCCTTAATGTCCTTTTTCTGGAGAGAATTCTAAACCCCTAAAATAATTTCGGTCACTTGAGAATTTTGGTTTCTCCGAATAAAAATTGCCAAACATTTGCGTTTGCTAGCAAGCTCGATACCAATTCTATTAATTCCCAAATTGTTTTGGCTTTAATCTTTTCTTGGCAAACCCGAAAGGCATGTTTGCCAAGGTTGCAATTGTGAATTAGGTCCTGTGAACATAATGTTTTCTTTTTGAAATTCAAGATTCAAATTCTAAATTAAACCTCTTTAACCTTGAAGCTGTAAAGTTTCTCTCCAGTTCGTTGTTTAATTCCGAAATTGCCCGTCCTTACCCTTTATAACCGCCTTGAAGTTTTCGGAGCCTTTTTCAAGGCCGGGCTTTTGGGTTTGCAAGAGGGGGGGTGGGTTTAAACCCCAAAATGGACGAGGTTTTTGTTTTATGGCCCGGGGTTCCAGAAAGGGGTTTATTTAGCTTTTTGGGTTGGAGAAAGGGGCTTTTTGTTAAAACCAAAAGCTTTGTCACGTTTGGGTCTTCAAGGGAAATCCCAAACCCTTTTAATGGGCCAATTAACACCCAAACCCCAAACCCCTTGTTTTACCCGGGGAGTGGGAGAAACATTTGGCCCTTCCCCTCGGGTTTTTCCCCGTCCCCGGGGCCCTTTGTTTGGGCCAAAGGGGCCCCCCGACCCCCGGGCCCCCCCCCCCCCCGCCCTCCCCCTATTTGCGCCGCCCCCCTCCCCTCCTAAAACCCCCCGCGGGGCCCGCCCGGCCCCCCGGCCCTTCCGGCCCTTCCCTTCCCCCTGGGGCCCCCCGGCCCCTTTCCCCCCCCCGCCCCGGGTGCTAAAACCCTTTGGGCCATTGGGAATTTTTCAAGGGATTTTTTTTCCTGCCCCGGTGCCCCGGGGGAAAGCGGTTTTTTGGATTCCTTTTTTTCCCGTTTTGGGATATTTGGCCCTGGGTTTTTTTCTCCCCAAATTTATTTTTTTAAATTTAACCCTTTTTTTGGTTTTCAAATTTTTTTTACCAAATTTTTTTTAAATTTAATTTTTTAAATTTTTCCTTATTTTGACCTTTTTATTTACCTTTCTTTCCCAAATTTCCCAAAATTGGTTTGGGGTTTTTTTAATTTTGGTTTTTCAAAAGCTTTTGGTTTTTTGCCTGGGTTTTTGGTAATTTTGAAATTTAGGCTCTGGTTTTGAAATGCCTTTGTCATTTTATTTCCAATTTTTTGGCCAGGGTTTTCTTTCAAACTTTTAAATAAAGGTTTCAATTTTTTTTTTGGGGGTTTAAAGGATTTTGTTTTTGGTTAACATTGCGAGCAAGATGACCATACCCTCGAAATCACTTCTATCTTTGCTATGCTAGTTGCTCGCTCTTTTGCTATGCCTATGCTGCGATGCCTACCACTTGCTATATCATGCCACCCATATTGCCATGTCAGCCCTAACCATCCTTTCCTAGCAAACCGTTGATTGGCTATGTTACCGCTTTGCTCAGCCCTCTTATAAGCGTTGCTAGTTGCGAGTGAAGCTGAAGTTTGTTCCTTGTTGGAACATGGAGATGTTGTTCCTATTTGGAACATGTTTACTTGTTGGGGATATCACAATATATATCTGCTATAATTAATACATCTATATACTTGGTAAAGGGTGGAAGGCTCGGCCTTATGCAGTGTTTTGTTCCTCTTGCCACCTAGTTTCCGTCATACGGTGTTATGTTCCTTGATTTTGCGTTCCTTACGGTTGGGTGATTTATGGGACCCCCTTGACAGTTCGCTTTGAATAAGACTCGTCCAGCAAGGCCCAACTTTGGTTTTACCATTTGCCACCTAAGCCTTTTCCCGGGTTTCGCGAGCGAGGGTCATCTTTATTTAACCCCGGACGGTGCTCCTTGAGTGCTGGCCGAACTAAGTCTGTGCAGCGCCCCCTCAAAGGCAACTTGAGGTTTGGTTTTAGTTGTATGGACTGCTCATCCGGATGTGCCACGAGAGCGAGATATGTGCAGCTCCTATCGGGTTTGTCGGCACAATCAGGTGGCTTTGCTGGTCTTGTTTATTCTTTGTCGAAATGTCTTGTAGTCCGGGATTCGAGATTGATCGGGTCTTCGGTAGAAGAATATCCTTCGTTGACCGTGAGAGCTTATAATGGGCTAAGTTGGGACACCCTGCGGGGTAATATCTTTGAAAGCCGTGCCGCGGTTATGAGGCAGATGGGAATTTGTTAATGTCGGTTGTAGAAAACCAAAGTTGACCTCAATAAAATACACATCAACAGCGTGTGTAACCGTGATGGTCTCTTCTCGTGAGTCCGGGAAGTGAACACGATGTTGGAGTTATGTCGGCGTAAGTAGTTGGGATCACTTCTTGATCACTACTAGTTTCACGACCGTGCTTTGCTTCTCTTCTCGCTCTCTTTTGCGATGTAGCCACCATATATGCTAGTCGCTTGCTGCAGCTCCACTTTACTACTCAGTCCTTCCTATAAGCTTAAATAGTCTTGATCTGGCGGGTGTGAGATTGCTGAGTCCCGTGACTCACGGATACTTCAAAACAGTTGCAGGTTCGATGAGGCGGTGCAGGTGATTCAACCGAGCTCAAGTGGGAGTTCGGCGAGGCGTGGTCGTTACTATGTGTCTTTTCGGATGATCGGTAGTGGTGCCCGGTTGGGACGATTCGGGGATCTGTGTTAGCATTTGGGGTATCTTCTTTATTTTGGTTCCGTAGTCGGACCTTGAGTGTACTCACGAATGATGGATGTTTATTTATGTCTTGTGTGAAGTGGCGTATTTGTAAGCCAACTATGTATCTTTCCTTAATTATTACATGGGTTGTGTGAAGATTACCTCACTTGCGACATTGCTTTCAATGCGGTTATGCCTCTAAGTCGTGCCTCGACCGTGGGAGATATAGCCGCATCGAGGCGTTCATATGTGCCACGGAAGTTATCAAGGAATCACGGCTTCCAGGTCCTCCCAACAACAATTGATTCTGCTGGCAAGCTGTTAAGCCAATGCCCGAGCTGGTCCTTTAAGCTTGAGTGGGAGGTATTTGATGGCATGTAGATCATCACCGCGGGCCATGTGGATATGGAGGAGATAGTCCTCGATCCGGACCCGAGGATCTGTGGTACCATCGTATGATTCGATGTTTACGGGTTTGAAGCCCTCGAGGATTTGATGATCCATTACTTCATCATGAAGCATAGTGGGTGTCTGCGGCGCTTTGTGTATTGGGCTATATCACGGCGTAGCTCATATGAGCTTTGTCTAATGTGTTCGACCCGGCTGGAGTTCTTTGTATCGGCGTGGCGGTTATCATCACGTGTCTTTGGGCGCCCGATCCGTGGATCGATCTTGTATGTTTTGCCTTATCCTCAATATATCTCGCAAGTCGGCGCGTTTTCCGTGCCTTGTTACTTCGGCGGCGTCGAGTGCGGCAAACGGAGGATCTAGAGGCCTCACTGCGCTTGACCCGCAGGGTGGCGATCACGCCATGTCGTGCGTTGGTGACTTGGGTGCTTCCTCCTCGATCGAGGCAGCGGCCTGCTTTTGGGGTAGCTTTTGGAGGCGTTCGAGTTCATACTCTTCGACTCTGCGAGGACTTGATCCATCATGTCCTTCTTGAGTCTTAGTCAGCTCTAAGCTGCTGCTGCTTTTTCTTGAATCGCTTGCCGTGGCCATAAGCCTGCGTTTGAAGCAGCTCTGTTGGCGGGATCCTCGAGCACAGACCAATTAAATCGTCGTTGAGGCTTGCCTCATCTTGGAGGGGCGCATAATTATCGTCCTCGACCTCTCTTTACTGCCGCCTTTGTCGTGCGGACTTACTTCTCCCTCCTCTGCTGAGTCCTGCTGGAGGGGTTGTCTTCGGCCTTGTCAGGGTGTTATTATCTCCGTGCGGAATCACCGTTTTCTTTGTGGCGGGATTTAGAAGGCGGCGCCCGCGTGGCGTCGGCGCTTGGTTGCTTCTTGGAGGGTCATCCTCCGTTGTTCCATCGTCGTTCCCATCTTTTGAGATGTCCACCATGTATATGTCATATGGCGAGGTGGCCTTCGGTGCCCTATAAGTAGCTGGGTCTTGAGTCGTCTCGGCATCGTCGTCCATACCGTCGATGTCTTGGTCAATCGAGCATGTCGGTTAAATCATCGGAGTGGCTACAAAGTGGGTGGTGGGTGGGCATTGAATTTCTTAAATCGTCCGCATCCCAACCTTCTTGTCCGTAGTCGGCCGGGAGCTCTCCGGATAAAGAGAGACTTTAGTGAATTCAGGATGTCGCCAAAGGCGAGTCTTTGAAAGATGTCATGACGAGTGAACTCCATGACCAGCCCAATCGGATTTCATTGGCGAGGCGCGGAGGTTGAGTCGGAGAGAATCGGCACCACAGGTCAAGGTCTTCGCAAAGGACGGGGATGGAGTTCGGCTCAATCGCCGTGAGATCGTAGCCCCGGCGGTGTCCAACCACTCATCCTCGATCGAGAATCCGGCTCGGATTAAGGGTGGGCGGATCTTTGGTGCGGCCTCGAGGCCTTGTTGTGCGAGAGCTAGATCATACCCATCGAGACGGTCGCGGCGCGCTTGGCTGCGGCTCGAATCCGTCGAAGATCAAGTCTCCGCGGATGTCGATCGTGTAGTTTAAACTTCGGATCGACGATGGCGGGCGTAAGCTTCGATCTACTCGGATATGGCGAATTGGCCCTTGGTGCAAAAGCTGCGAATCTGAATCTGTCGGGAGAAAAGTCTCACCACTGGACGCGTCGTTGTTGATGATCGAAGGAGCCATCGGGCCTATAGGTGACGACCACGGAGGAACTCTCAATAAAGCACCAATGTCGGTGTCAAAACCGGCGGATCTCGGGTAGGGGTCGATCTGTGCGTCTAGGCGGATGGTAACGAGGAGACAAGGGACACAATGTCTTTACCCGAGTTGGGGCCCTCTCGATGGAGGTAATACACTACTCTGCTTGATTAATATTGATGATATGGGTAGTACAAGAGTAGATCTACCACGAGATGAGAGGCTAAACCCTAGAAGCTAGCCTATGGTATGATTGTTGTTAGTTCTCACGGACTAAAACCCTCCGGTTTATATAGACACGGATAGGTTAGGGTTACCTGAGTCGGTTACAATGGTAGGAGATCTACATATCCGTATCGCCAAGCTTGCCTTCCACGCCAAGGAAAGTCCCATCCGGACACGGGGCCAGAAGTCTTCAATCTTGTATCTTCATAGTCTTGGAGTCGGCCAAGATGATAGTTGGCTATCCGGACACCCCTAGTCCAGGACTCCTCACCCTCCATGCGGATTCCCGGAGGAGGGCGTCCATAAGCCACGAACCTAAAGTCGGGGGCGGGCTAGATTCATTGGACAACATCCAAGAATCCAAGCTTCCAAATTCGGAGCTCCTTGGCCATAAGCCTCAGATTAGGCGCGGTTCGGATTTAATTCCACCGCCCACCCAAACATAGCGACCTATCTCAAATTCGGCAAGAACCCATGAGAAAAAGTACACCATTCTTGGGCAGATTCCTCCTGGTTATGGAGAGGATAAAGGACTGCATGAGGAGGCGCAATCTCATTCTTCTACAATAATTGCTGACGACAACAAGGATCCTTAATGCTATAGTTAGCCGTGACATCACACGCTTTGCCGACTTGGCGTCCATAATCACGAAAGTATTGTGCGATGGAAGCGCTGGAAAACGAAGCAAGATTTTGGGACAATCCGGCCTTGAATACAACCCGATCCGAAATAAAAGGGTGCACCATCGCCCGGGCACACTGGGTTAAACACAAAAAGCAAAAACCCTCTATAGGGCATGGAACCGTCTGGAGGATGGCTCAATGGACCTGTAAAATTCATAGTCTGAGAGGCCACTCCAACTCATAGCCTTAGAGCATGTTGGATACTCGGCGGTGGCCAAAAGTGGCGAAGCTTCTAGCTCTAGAGCACCAGCCGAGGATACCCGATGCAGTATGAGCAGTCTTGAGACTTTCACATCAAATAATATCTTGAGCTTGAACACTCCGTAGCCTTGCGAAGTCTACCAAGTAGCAACAATAAACCCATGGATTGACCACGGCTATTACCTTTAATGCGGTGTGAACCTAAATTCGAACAGCCCAAGCACCGGCCGCGTTGGTCCTCGGTCCGATAGTGGATGGCTTTACGCCTTACCAAGGTACTCATGGAATGGCGACAGCGGATTGAACCTCATTCTGAGGAAACCCTCGAAAAATGGAAATAGGCTGGAGCCGCATTGAGAGAAGCAGCACAACCTTTAGAGGAATAATCCCTAGTCGAGAAGCCGCTGTACAGGGAAAAATCTGCTTGGATATGGTGTTGAACACGCCCGGATAATTACTGGTCAGAGAAGTCACGTTCAATTGGCCCGTTCGGCGGATACCACGCTCTATTATTAGGCGAGAGGCATTCACAATTTTTCAAGCTATACCCCATTATGGGTACATGAAGCTCAAAATGCCCGGGGCCAACGGAATCATCACTCTTGCTAGTGATCCAGACATTGCACTTCGCGCCAAAAATAAGACAGCCGCACTGGCCCTTGAGGCACTACCCGAAGCCCTAGCGGCCGATCAACTCACTGCGCTGCGCTCCACGGTGAATAGAGATGATGTAATACTCGATAAGAGATCCAAGTCCACTTCCTTCAAACCAGCGGACGAAATAGTCAAATTCCAAGTCCATCCAACGGACCCTAAAAAAGCGGCCTCCATCGGAGCACAGTTAAATCTGATGTAGGCGCCGCACTAAGAGAAATTCCCTGCGAAAATTGGGTCATTTTGCACGGCACCCTTCAGGACATGCTAGGAATCCGCCCGGCTGGCGAGCATAGCCTAAACATCCTAAAAGGGTTCAAGCCAGTCAAACAAGCTCTTGGCGTTCTCGAACCCAAAGAGCGAGGCCATGGGAGGAGCTGGCCAAACTATTGGGGCGGATTCATCGAGATATAAAACATTGGACTGGCTAGAAAACCTGGTGATGGTACGAGGGAGTCTGGACTAGGGGGTGTCGGATAGCGAACTATCATCTTTGGCGGACTCCAAGACTATGAAGATACAAGATTGAAGACTTCGTCCCGTGTCAGGATGGGACTTTCCTTGGCGTGGAGGGCAAGCTTGGCGTCTGGATATGTAGATCTCCTACCATTGTAACCGACTACTGTAACCCTAACCCTATCCGGTGTCTATATAAACCGGAGGGCTTTAGTCCGTGGGGCGAACAACAATCATACCATAGGCTAGCTTCTAGGGTTTAGCCTCCTTGATCTCGTGGTAGATCTAATCTTGTACTACCCATATCATCAATATTAATCAAGCGGGGAGTAGGGTATTACCTCCATCGAGAGGGCCCGAACACTGGTAAAAACATTGTGTCCCTTGTCTCTGTTACCATCCGCCTGAGCGCATGCGATTGGGACCCCCTACCCAAGATCCGCGGTTTGACACCGACATTGGTGCTTTCATTGAGAGTTCCTGCGTAGCCGTCACCTATAGGCCGATGGCTCCTTCGATCATCAACAACAGCGGTCGGTGAGACTTTTCTCCCGGACAGATCTTCGTATTCGGCGGCTTTACCGCTGCGGGACCAATTCGCTAGGCCATCTGGAGCAGATCGAAAGCTTCGCCCTGGCCATCAGGTCAGATTTGGAAGTTTGAACTACTCGGCCCGATGTCGCGGAGACTTGATCTTGGCCAGTTGAGCCTGACCGGCGTGCCGCCTTTGTCTCGATGGGTATGATTTAGCTCTGCCGCGAGCGATTGCCCTAGAGCACGCACCGCATCCGCTCCGACCATTAATCGGGCGGATTAGCCCGTCGAGGGCGGTTGGTTGGACACCGCCTCGGGGCTAAAATCTCTACGACGATCGAGCCGAACACCCTCCCTATCTTTGTGAAGCTCGTGACTCCAGGTGCGGACTCTTCTCGGACTCCGAACCCTCCGCCCCTGCCAATCCAATCCGATTGGGCGCGATCATGGAGTTCACTGCCACGGACATCTTTCGGCACTGCGCCCTTTGGCGATATCCACGAACTCACTAAAGTCTCTCTCTTTATCCGGAGAGCCTGGCGGACTACGGAGAGGAAGGTTGGGATGCGGGCGGCGAAGAAATTCAGCACCACCACCCACTTTGTAGCCACTGTCGGCGATTTAACCGACATGCCGACCGACTCCGAAGACATCGGCGGTATGGGCGGCGATGCGGAGCGACCAAGACCAGCGCCTACGAGGGCCTTTGGAAGGCCACCTCGTCATCTACGACATATACATGGTGGACATCCCAAAAGATGGGAATGGCGATGGAGCAGCGAAGGATGACCCCTCAGAAACAACCCAAGCGCCCGGCGTCGTGGCGCCGTTCTAAATCCTGCCACGGTAAAAGCGGTGATTCCGGCACGAGGAGACAATAACACCCGGACGGTGCGAAGACAACCCCCTCGGCAGGACTCGGCGGGAGGAGGAGAAGCAAGTCCGCCTGACGGTCACGGTAGAAGAAGAGAAGTCGAGGGCGATAATTATCGCCTCCCTCCGAAGATGAGGCAAGCCTCGGCAACGAAGAATTTATCGTGCACGAGGATCCGCCCGAACAGGGGTGTTTCAAGCGTAGGCTTATGGCCACGGCAAGCAGCCTCGAGAAAAAGCAGCAACAACTTAGAGCTGACCAAGACACGCTGGTAGCGAGATGGGTGAAGTCCTTGCGGCCGAAGAGTATGAACTTGGGCGCCCTCAAAAGCTAACCCTAAGCGCGGGCCGTTGCCTCGTCGAGGAGGAAGCACCCACATCGCCCGGCGCATGATCACGGCCGACCGGCCACCCGTGGCAGCGACGGAAGGCCTCTAGACCCTCCATTCAAGCCGCACCCGATGCGCTCAAAAGTACCAAGGCAGGGAAAGCGCGCGGTTGCGAGATATATTGGAGGATAAGGCAAAACATACAAGATCAATCTACGGATCGCGTGGGCACCCAGCGACTCGGGATGATTACCGTCACGCCCGGATACTGACAAACCCGGCGGGCGAACCACGATGAACAAAGCTCATATGAGCTACGTCGTGATATAGCCCAATATAGGCGCCGCACACCCACTATGCTTCACGGATGAAGTAATGGATCATCAAATCCACGAGGGCTCCAAACCCGTAAACATCGAATCATACGATGGTACCACAGATCCTGCGGTGCGGATGAGGACTATCTCCTCCATATCCACATGGCCCTTGGTGATGATCTACATGCCATCAAATACCTCCCCTCAAGCTTAAAGGACCAGCTCGGCATTGGCTCAACAACTTGCCGGCGAGAATCAATTGGTTGTTGGGAGGACACGGAAGCCGCATTCCTTGATAACTTCCGGGGCACATATGTGCGACCACCGGGCGCCGATGACCTTAGCCATATAATTCAGCAGCGGAAGAATCGGCAAGACAATTCGGACCACGGTTCCTAACAAGAAAAATCAAATCGTTGATTGTCCGGGATCACGAGAGGCCCTTGCAGCCTTCAAACATAACATCCGCGATGGTAAGCCCGGCACCTAGGACAAGAAAAGCGAAATCCATGGCAGCCCTCACAACACTCATGACCGCTTTTGCGCGGAGAGGCAGCTGGCTAGCTCGAAGCAACAACTTGGCCAAACACCACGATAGTTCGGATACCAAGGACAGCAATGGCGGTCGGCGTCGCAATAAGAACAAGCGCCGCGTGCGGCGATAATCTGAAGATCTGGCGTCAATGCGGATTCGAAGAGCTCTAACCCGGTCGCGGAAGAAGCCATTCAAAAGAAATACCGGGGCCCGTCCAACTTGGACCAAATACTCGATCGCTTGTGCGGATACATGGCACCCGAAGCTCAATAATCACACCAGCAGGGATTGTTGGGTGTTTAAACAAGCGAGCAAGCTAAGTGCGAACTCAATGACAAGGGGCTGCATAAGCGATAGCGAGGAAGAGCCCGGCCGCCCGAACAATAGAGACGAAGGGCTTTCCCACACAAGTGCGGACGGTGAACATGATATCATAACCCATATACCCAAAAGGGGGCGGAAGTGTGCACTAAGGGGCGTATATGCGATGGAGCGATCGCCCAGTTCAACCCATGGTCTTCCTGCCCGATCACCTTGATCGAAGGACCACCCCACTAGCATCCGTCGCGGCGGTTTTGCCGCATTGGTTCTTGACCCAATTATTGGCCAGTTCACCTCACGAGTCGATGGAATGGCGGTAGCAACTGAACCTGATTTATCGGGATACGATTAATGCAAAATGGGCATAGACCCTCAAGGATTAAACCCACAAGGCGACCTTTAAAGGCGTCATACCGGTGTAGAGGCCAATTATGCAGGCTCGGTTACACTCGAAGTGGTCTTGGATCCCGGATAACTTCGAAGCGAAGAGTTAATCTTGACATAGTCCCGTTCATGCGCGGCTATCACGCCTTTGCTCGGACGAACCGCATTTGCAAAGTTCAATGCGGTGCCTTTCGCATACCTCAAGCTCAAGATGCGGGCCCTCGAGGTAATCACGGTCAATGGAAACACCAAGCGCTCTCTCGAGCGGAGGAGCACACGGCGACCCTCGCGGCGGAGGTGCAAAGCAGCCTCTCACAGCAATTCTCGAGTCCGGCCACTAAGCGTCCGGACACTATCCGCGGCGCCGGGTAACCTACAACAAGACCGCTGGCACGATCTAAGCGCAGCGTAGCAATCTGGCTAACCCAGCCCTCGCGAAACGCGAAGCGATTACTGCAGCGTACATAACTGCGCTCTGGAGATACCATGGGCATAAGGGGAGGGGCACGACCACGCATGCGCCGAATCGGCTCAACCGCACGAGGGGCTCGATTGTGTCATTCTTTTCCTTTTCTTTCTTCTTTTTCTTACTTTCGGGACTCCGTTTTCCGAAGTCTGTCCGGCACTAGAATCGCCCGAACTCACGATGCAACAGCGGGGAAGAGCTACGTCAGTGTCAGGTGGTCTCTACTACGAGCATTATACCTGTTTTACATACCATCCGCAGCTTACCTGGAGAGGACATGTTAAATAGTCCCATCCCTTGCTTATCGCTTTAATTTGTATCGTTACGCTTTTATTTGCAGTTTCTTTTTAATAACCAATATATAGCTCTTGCCTATTATTGCACTCCTTTCTATATCTATATATATGTTCATTTCATGACATGTTGCACCCGTACACTTTAGTGCGGCCAATACCGAGGGCTTAAGTACCCCAAAATTATGGTGTGATAAGTCCGAACACTTTCACAAGTCGGCACCCGAACTTATAGCATTATATACATCGGCTCCGAATCATGTCTTGGGTCAATAGTTGGGTTTGCTCGGCTCCTATGTTTTGGTACCTTACGTTCCGTTATATCGGCTAAGGTAGCACTAGGAGAACCACTGCGATTGTGCCCGGTTGAGCTGGGTTGAGCACCTCGATGGGAAAGCTAAAACTGGCCGTCATGATAGAGGCGAGAGCGATCGCTATTCGAGAGGTTTTTACGGTCCCTAAAGACTTATGCACGCTTAGGCGAGGAACCGGCATTGTCCGGCCAAAGGCGTGGATAGCGCCCGAACTTCGATCTTCGAATACTAGGGGCCGCCGAAATTTAAATTATAAATTCTATGGCTAAGTGAGAGTGTTCAAGCATTATAAGTCTGGTTTGCCTTGTTCGTTCGCGTTGGCGCCTCCTCGATGGACCCAAGAATGGGAACAAGGCGCTCAAGTTTATCCGAACACCCGACACTTTCGTGGCATGGGGCTGAAGCCAACGACTTGCCATCTCTCAAATTTGATAAGCGGCCGCCTGAAGGTAATATTTTAAATTAACAAGCGTTGCTTAGCGCATATGAACAAGTTTTCAGCGTCACGGGATAACAAATGCGAGCCTATTCAAAATTACATCTTTGGAGCACTCATCCGCTATCGGCGGGCACCCTTGAGAGGCCCTCATAGTACATTTGGGCGTCGATGCTCCTTGCCCTTGGTGGCCGTCCGTCACAAGCTTCTCGCATCCAGCTTGCCCGGTGCACTTTGCTTGCGGGCAAGGGCCCAACAGGCACCTTCAATGCAGAGCGGAGCGCTTGATGACTTCAATCCATGGACATCGTCCACCAGCCGCCGCACTAGCCCAAAGTAGCTCGGGCATGGCTTCCAATGGCCACCCGAACTATGAGGCCCCTCATGGCCTGTTCGGCGACCTTGTGGAGCTCGACCAGCTTGCTTCACTTGGTGGCAAGAAACACGGATGTCGGCCTCGACATCTTGAGACGAACACCTTCTCCGTCGAGCTCCCCTCCTTGGCGGCGGTAGAATGCGGCGACATCGGACACACTATGGGGCGGATCTGCGAATGCTCCTAGAACTCGAATCCGGGTAAGTAATAGGTAATTCACGTTCACATTCTTGCTTTGCATAAAGAATGCCTTACCCGCCATGATCTTCTTTATTGCCTCAATCTCTTGGAGGCTTTTTGGGCCTCGGCCTTAGCAGCTTTGGCACTCTCAAGAGCGAAAGCAAGCTCGGACTCCGGGTCTTGAGTCACGCTCCAAACCCTCGTGTTTTTCACGAGGCACGGAGCTCTTGCCACCTCCTCCAACTGCGCCTCCCCCTTCTCTCGCTCGGTGCGCTCCGCAGCCGCTACGTTTTTGGCCGCGGACACCGCCTCCTTCAGGGTCGCCACCTCGCTCGTGGCCCCTGCAGTACCTATGTTATTCCTGTTATTTTTTGCAACCGAAACCTCTCTATAAGGTATTTTTTAATAAGGTATTACTTACCTTCCTTGTCCTCGAGCTGCTTCTTGGCAAGGCCGAGCTCGTCCTCGGACCGCTCGAGGCTCTGCTTCAATGCATCGACCTCCATGGTCGGTCTTGGCGAGTCAGAGGTCAGCGCAGCGACTGCATTCCCATATTGACATACTTATGTTAGACTCCTGCGTATATCTTTTTAGATCCTTAGTCGGCTTTTCTTTCCGAACACGAACTAAGCATCGAGAACTCTTGTCTATCGGTAATATTTTACATATTCTAAACTTACCTCAAAGCCTATTAGAAGGTTGGTACAGGCTTGATCAGCCCGCTCTTGGCGGGTGAACTTTCAGATCACCGCACTCATGATAGTCAGTGCTCCTCGTCAATGGGCGCCGTTAAGCGCCTCCAACAAGATATCTGGTGCCTCGGTTGGGCCGGAGGTCACCGGTGTCGATCTTGCCCTTCTTACGAAGGGCGCTGCCGGTCTTGGAACCATTGCTGGTTCGGCATGAGTCGGCGATGCGGACTTAGAGCCCTCTGAGGTTTTGCCCCCTTGCGCCCGGCGTCCGGGAGGTCGTCTTGCGGCGCCACCAGACCCACCTTCTCTGGTTGGGCCCCTTTTGGGACTCCACAGCGGTGTCATCTGCATCACAAGGAGAGGAGGCGGTCGGAAGTGAAGTGCTATTCACATCCGGCGTATCCGAGGAACCGCTCGGCGAAGCGGCAAGATGCGTCCTTAGGCGGGCTACATGGTTATATTGCGTCGTTAGAAGACACTATCACGACAAATGAAAATCCATGAGTTATTCTGGAATCCGGACACTTACGATCTAGCCGGAGCTTGGCCCTTGTTGGCCCTCCTCCTCGTCGTTGTCGGAGTTGGTGGAGAAGTCGGAGGAAGGTCCTTCCTTCTTGGACCCTCGGCCTCCCAGTTGGGCGGCCTTCCTTTCTTCTCTCCCCGGCGGGAGGAGGCTTCTTTCCTCCTCCTCTTCCTCGGAGGATTCCTCTCGAGGTTGTCAGGCGATGAGTCAGGCGGCACTGGCGTCGAGGAGCTCCTTGAGTTCCGTGGCCTCCTTCTTGGCCTTCTTCTCCGGCACCACATGAGTGCGGGCCGGCCTTCCGTCGATCAGGCGTCCGCTTCGTCTGGCGGCAAAGGGCCGGACGATTAATCTGTTCGGACGTCTTCAACCAGTCTGTCAAAGGTTAGGGAGTTTTAGATCCCACATGAGTCAATCTATGAAAACAAGAGTCCCATAAAGGGTAAAATAACTTACCTCGCTGGCTTGATGCTGCGAGCTGAATCCAGCGATCTTGATGGCGGATCTGGAGAACCGGCGCCCTTGAACAGCACCTTCCGAGCATCTTCGTGCGTGAGTGTCGGAGGCGGCTCAAGGTGCAGTGCTTTGTGCGGATCAAACTCCCACAAATTGAAGGCCCGTTGTTGGCATGGGAGAATCCGGCGGATGAGCATCACACAGATTCGTTGACAAGCTGAGATTCTTGTCCACCAGGTTTGGACGCATGTTTGGAGTCGGATAGCTCGTCGAATTCCCACATGTCGGGCCGTCTGTTTCCATGATGAGAGCCGTGTGGGAAGCGGATCTGAATTGAGGGGCCGCCACCCATTTGGAGTCGCGGCTCGGTGATGTAGAACCACCCGATTGCCACCCCTTTATTGTCTCCATGAAGGAGCCCTCGAGCCATAGGACTTTGGCCATCTTGCCAACCATGGCGCCTCCGCTTGCCTCCGGCAATGACCGCCCACTACCTTGACTGACATTGAAGATCTTCAGCCATAAGCGAAGTGGGGCTGGATCTGAAGGAAGGCCTCGCACCTGACGATGAGCGCCCGATATGTTGAGGATGAAATTGGGGCGGATCATGGAAGTCCAGGCCATAGTAGAACATGAGCCCCGGACAAATGGGTGAAGTGGAAAACCTAGTCCAGCGGAGGAAGTGGGGAGAAAACACCACCCTCTCATGGGGCACTGGGGGTTGGAATGAGCTGCCCTCGTCGGGTAGGCCGACACGCGATGTCGCCCGGACAAGTATCCGACCTCCGCAGCTTTGTGATGTGCCCCTCCATGACGGAGGGAGGCCATCCACCTACCTCCAGCTCCGGACATAGTTGGAGAAGGTTGAGGTGGGGTGTGTGGACTTAGGTATTTGGAGCTCGAGTCTTGTGAAATGGATGAGCAAAGGAGGAAGAAGGCGTAAGAGAAAAGGTGGATCCTTATCCCTTATATGGATGGATGAAGCTATCGTCCCCGCCTTGACTGGTAAAACTTCGCTTATCTCCCAAGCACCATAATCAATGGCAGCGGATGGGTTACCCGTCCTTATTGATGGGAATCCCGGAATAAGGCGCCACGATCTATCTTTGATAAGGCGTGCCAGGAAACCACCTCGCTAAGCGAGTGGAACGATGAAAAAAGCGATTCATATAAAGGGCTGGCCGTGGTGTGATGTCACGCCCACGGAATCGTCGGCAGATCTTGCAAAAGTTATTCTCTTTATGGTAGTATGTGGAACTTGTTTTTTGAGCGGACACTATCCTTGTGATCAAAACCTTCTATGAAGAATTGAGAGGAGGCACCCGCCTATGCAATGCGAAGACAATATGCGCGCGGACTCGTCGTCATTGAAGCCTGGTTAGAAGTCTTGAGGAGTCTGGACTAGGGGGTGTCGGATAGCGAACTATCATCTTTGGCTGGACTCCAAGACTATGAAGATACAAGATTGAAGACTTTGTCCGTGTCGGATGGGACTTTCCTTGGCGTGGAAGGCAAGCTTGGCGTCTGGATATGTAGATCTCCTACCATTGTAACCGACTACATGTAACCCTAACCCTATCCGGTGTCTATATAAACCGGAGGTTTTAGTCCGTGGGGCGAACAAAATCATACCATAGGCTAGCTTCTAGGTTTTAGCCTCCTTGATCTCGTGGTAGAT
>JAHIAM010003075.1:0-22949 GCA_021605205.1 Aegilops longissima
TCATTGTCTTCACCAACCTAACTGGTTCTATTTCCTCAACCCTTCATTTCCTCATTCTTGTGTTGAGTGTTTGTTCATATCTGTGTTTGAAGACTTTATTTGAAGACTTTCTCAATTTCCTCAGTTCAATTTCTTGATCTGTTTGTCTTCATCTTGTGTTATCCTGTGATTCGCTTTACGTACTCTGTGATTGTCTTCATTTCATCATGATGACCATGCGTGTGATTCTGTTATGCTTACTTACGAGTACTTATTCTGCTGCAAGTAGTTCTTAGCTAAGAATTTCCTCACGGCAAATTCCTCGTGAAAAATTCATAAAATCGCCTATTCACCCCCTCTAGTCGATATAACGCACTTTCAATTGGTATCGAGCAAAGAGTACTCCTTGTTGTGTGTGATTTTGGTTTAACCACAGGAGTTTTAGTTATGGCGACCGTGAGTATGATCAAGGTCTCAGCAGGGTGTCCTACCTTTGATGGGACGGACTACTCTTGGAAGAACAAGATGCGAATGCATCTTGAAGCAATTGACAACGATCTACGGTATGTTGTGGAAAATGGTGTTCCCTCGGTCACACCTTCTACTGATACTCTTTGATGTGAAGAGAGATTCAAGCAACTCGATTCTCAAGCGAAGAATATCATATGTGGCCATCTGAGCAAGGTCAATATGGAAGAGTGAGTGCTTTGGAATCTGCCAAGCTCATGCTGGACAGGCTGTCCAAAGTGAATGAAGGAGTCTCAACTCAAGCGTGATTCTCAGAGTTGATGTTCTTGGAATCTCTTCAACCGCTTCAAAAGACTGGACAACGAAAATGTTCAACAAACCTTGATCGCCTCCTTGACATCTCAAATGAGCTTCAAGCACTTGGCGCCATGACATCACCGACCATGAGGTGGTGAAGAAATTATTAAGATCGCTTGATTCCTCATTTGATACTCGGCTTCGATGATACAAAAGAGGCGTTAGACTACAAGTCCATTGATCCTGCTGATATCCTCGAGAGGCTAAATACTCATGAGTTCCAGCTTGCTGCGAAAGAGATCTCTATGGTTCTAGCTATGGAAAGAAAGCGTGCCACGAAGGCCAAGGCTGTGATGCGAATCACGGTGTGAAGACTACGGTAGTAGCCTTGGAGATCACGAAGAGGTGGGCGAGGGAGCTAACTGCTTCCTTCGTGAAGAAATTCGAGAAGTTCTCAAGGCGTGCTTGAGGAGTCTGGATTAGGGGGTGTCCGGATAGCGGACTATCATCATCGACCGAACTATCATTGGCGGACTATCATCATCGACCGTACTCCAAGACTATGAAGATATAAGATTGAAGACTTCTCCCGTGTCGGATGGGACTTTCCTTGGCGTGGAAGGCAGAGAAGCTTGGCGATCTGGATATGTAGATCTCCTACCATTGTAACCGACTCTATGTAACCCTAGCCCTCTCCGGTGTCCATATAAACGGATGGCTCTAATCCCGTGGGACTATCAACACAACAACCCTTACAATCATACCATAGGCTAGCTTCTAGGGTTTAGCCTCCTTGATCTACGTGGTAGATCCACTCTTGTAAACATCCACAATATCAATATCAATCGAGCAGGCGTATGGGTTTTACCTCCATCAGAGGGCCCGAACACAGGTAAAACATCGTGTCCCTTGTCTCCTGTTACCATCCGCCTAGGCGCGGTTGGGACCCCCTACCGAGATCCGCGGTTTTGACACCGACATTGGTGCTTTCATTGAGAGTTCCTCGTGTATGCGTCACCGATGAAGCAGATGGCCTCTTCAATCAACAACTTGCGCAGTCTGGTGAGACTTTTCTCCCGGACAGATCTCCGTATTCGGCGGCCGCTGCGGGCCAACTCGCAGCCATCTGGAGCAGATCGAAAGCTCGCCCCTGGCCGTCGAGTCAGGTTTGGAAACCCTAAACTTCACGGCCCGATATCGCGGGGACTTGATCCTCGATGGATCGCGACCCTGGCCGGCGTGCGCGCCGTCACGATGGGCATGACCTAACTCTCGCCGCCGGACAGCGCCTTGGAGGCCGCACGAATCTGCTCGACCCATAGTCCAGGAGCCGATCGCTCGGATCGAGGGCGGATGGCTGGACACCGCCTCGGGGTAGCCTTCTGGCGATGGGCGAACACTTACCTGGTGCGCGCAAAGCTCATGACTCCAGTGCGGACTCTCTGCCGGACTCCGAACCTCCTGCGCCCTGCCGGTCCGAATCCGATTGGGCGCCCGATCATGGAAATTCACCGCTGCGGACATCTTTCAACACTTCGCCCTTGGCGATATCATAAATTCATTGAAGCATCTCTACGCTATCCGGAGAGCCCTGGCGAACTACGGCCGGGGCGGTTGAAACAGCGCAGACGGCGAAGAAATTGAGCCACCCACCACCCGCCCGTAGCCACCGTCGGCGATTTAACGACATACTGACTACGACTCCGAAGACATCGGCGGTATGGGCGGCGATGCGGAGACTACCAGAACCAGTGCCACGGACCTTTGGAAGACCACCTCGTCATCGACATATACATAGTGGACACCCCAAAAGATGGGGCAGCGAAGAAGAAGCAGCGAGGCGATTCCTTAAAGAAACAGCCCAGCGCCCGGCGTTAAGCGGCGCCCGCTCTAAATCCCGCCACGGCAAGAATGGAATTCCGGCACAGGAGATAATAACACCCGAAAGTGCGAAGACAACTCCCTCCTCCGCGATCCAGCGCGGGAGGAGGCGAAGCAAGCCCTCACGAGAGGCGGCGGGAGACGAGGTCGAGGATGACAATTACTTACCTCCCTCCGGAGGCGAGGCAAGCCTCGGCGGCAGCAGGTCGTCGTGCTGAGGATCCCGTCGAACAAGGCGTTTGAAGCAGGCTTATAGCCCACGCAAACAGCCTAAAGAAAAAGCAGCAACAACTTCAAGCTGATCAAGACCTCTTGGCGACAGCTGGACCGAGGTCCTCGCGGCGAAGTATGAACTCGACGCCCTCAAAAAGTTACCAAAAGCATAAGTTGCTCCCCGATTAGGAGGAGGCATACAAACCTGCATCACCGGCGCTGTCTGACGGACCGGCCACCCATTGGCGCGGCGTGAGCGTGCAAGCCCTCCACCAAAACCGTACCCGGCATCGCTCAAAAAGCATGAAGCCCGCGGGGAACACGCCGGACTTCGGGATATATTGGAAGACAGGGCAAGACAATCCAGATCTATCTATGGATCACGTGGGCCCCAAGACCCCGACGAATACCGTCGCGCGGATATAACTACTCGGTCGGGCGAACCACGAGAGACAACGCTCTCTCGAGCTACGTCGCGATATTGCTCAATCTGAGGCGCCGCACACCCACTATGCTTCAGTGATGAAGTAATGGATCATCAAATCCTGAAGGTTTAAACCGTTAATATCGAATCCTCGATGGCTGGCAGACCCGCGGTTTGGATTGAGGATTATCTTCTCCATATACACATGGCCCATGGCGGCAATCTTCACGCCATCAAATATCTCGCTCAAGCTTAAAGGACCAGCTCGGCATTGGCTTAACAGCTTGCCCACGAGTCAATTGGATCTGGGAAGACACGGAAGCCGCATTTCTCGACAACTTCCAAAACGCGTGTATGCGACCACGAACGCAGATGACCTAAGCCACATAATCCGGCGATCAGACGAATCGGCGGGCAGATTCTGGACATGGTTCTTAACAAAGAAAAATCAAATCGTCATTATGCGGATGAGAGCCCTCGCTGCCTTCAAACATAACATCCATGACGAGTGGCTGCCCGGCACCTAGGGCGGAGAAGCGAAATCCATGGCAGCCCTCACATCACTCATGACCGCTTACATGCGGGGAGAGGATAGCTGGCTTCGCAGCAACAACCTCGGTAAAAATGCTGGCAGTCCGGATACCAAGGACCGCAATGGCAGGTTCGCGTCGAAACAAAACAAAGCGCCCGCGTGGCGGCGGCAATGAGGATATGGCGGTCAGCGCGGTTCGAAGGCTCAAACCGGTCAGCGGAAGAAGCCATTCAAAAGAACCACTCAGGCCCGTCAATTTGGACCGGATACTCGACCGCTCTTGTCAAATACATGGAACCCCGAAAGCCAGCCATAACCACGAAGTTGTTGGGTATTCAAACAAGCGAGCAAATTAATCGTGAAAAGCAGTGACAAGGGGCTACAGCGATGGCGAGGAAGAGAACCGGCAGCCCGAACAACGAAGAGGACAAAATGGATTCCCCCTCAAGTTGGACGGTAAACATGATATCGCATAGCATATTCCCAAGAGGGGCAGAGCGTGCACTAAAGGGCGTATCTGCGATGGAGCGATCGCCCCAAAATTCAACCCATGGTCCTCTTGCCCGATCACTTTTCGATCGAAGAGACCATCGACCATATCCGCCATGGCGGATTCGCCACGTGGTTTTAGACCCAATCGTCGATGGATTTCACCTCACGAGATTCACGATGGGGCGGACGTGCTTTGAACCTGCTTTATCGAGGATACGATTGCACAAGATGGGCATAGACCCTTCAAAGTTAAACCTACAAAGACAACCTTCAAAGGTGTCATACCGGTGTCGAGGCCAATTATGCGAGGCTCAGTTACGCTGGAAGTGGTCTTGGATCCCGGATAATTTCGAGCGAGAGTTAATCTTGACATAGTCCCGTTCATGGCGGCTATCATGCTGCTGCTTTCGGACGAATCGCGTTGCAAAATTCAGCGGTGCCGCATTACGCATACCTTAAGCTCAAGATGCGAGGCCCTCGTGGAGTCATCACGGTCAATGGAAACACGAGCGCTCCCTCGAGCGGAGGAACATACGGCTGACCCTCGCGGCGGAAATCTGAGCAGCCTTTTAAGGCAATTCCGAATCCGGCCGTTAAGCGGCCAGACACGACCAAGCAGCACCCGCGGCAACATCAACCAAGACCACAGCACGTCAGAACGCAGCGTAGCAATGCGGCCTCAACCCCACCCTCGAAAATCGTAAGACAAGCTCTCCGCGTACATAATTACCTTGGTGATACCATGGGCATAGGGGAAGGCACAACCACAACAGACCAGTGCGGTTCGACCACACGAGGGGCTCACATGTGTCGCTCTTTTCTCTTTTATTTTCTCTTTTTATACAGAACTCTGTCCGTGGCGAACCTGCCGAACTCATGATGCAACAGCCCGGGGAAGGACAAAGGCGCGACGAACACTCAGGTGGTCTCCATCACGAGCATTAAATTTGTTAAATACAAACAATCCATGGCCTACCCACGGAGAGAGCGCCTTTAATTAAATCCAATCCCTTGCTTTCCGCACTATTTGTATCATTCCGCACTCATAGCATATCTTCTCGAATAAAATGCAGCACTTCTTGCCCATAATTGCATTACCTTATATATATATATATGTGTTCATTTACGACATATTGCATCCATACATCTTGGTACGGCCAAATACCTGGGGCTTAAGTTCTCCGCATTATGGTGTGATAAAGTCCGCACACTTTCACAAGTCGGCACCCAACTTATAGCATTATATGAATCGGCTCGAATCATGTCTTGGGTCAATAGTTGGGTTTGCCCGGCTCCCATGTTTGGCACCTTATGTTCCGTTCTATCGGCTAAGGTAGCCTTGGGAGAACCACTCGATTAGCGCCCGGTTGAGCAGGTTAACGCCTCGATGGAAAGCTAAAACTCTTTGTCATGATAAGGCGAGACTGGTGCGCTGTTGAGAGGTCCTTCGGGTCCTTAAAGACCTTCGCTTGACGAAGTTCGGATTATGTCCGGCCGAAGGCGTGGATAGCACCCCAATTGGTCCTCCGAATACTAGGGAACTTCGCCGAAATTTAAAATTATAGAATTCTATGGCTAAGTGAGAGTGTTCAAGCACTATAAGTCCGGTTGCCTGGTTCGTTGTGTTGGCGCCTCCTCGATGGACCCAAAAATGGGAACTAGGCGCTCATGTTTATCCGAACACCTTTTCGTAGCATGGGGGCTGAATCGACGACTTGCCATCTCTCAGATTTAATAAGCGGCGCCTGAAGAAGGTAATATTTTAAATTAACAAAGCGTTTCTTAGTGCATATGAACAAAGTTTTCAGCGCGCAGGATAACACATTGCGAATTTACTCAAAAATTACATCCACAGGGCACTCATCCGCAATCTTGCGGGCACCCTTCAGGACAGCCTTATAGTACATTTGGTCGTCACGATGTTCCTTGCCGCTGGCGGCGCGTCGATGATTAGCTTCTCCGCATCACACTTGCCCCAATGCACCTTCTTGGCGGGCAAGGGCCGACAACACCTTCAATACTGGTAGGGGCGCTTGATAACCTCCACCGAGGGCACGCATCCACCAGCCGTCGCCGAGGCGAAGTAGCTCCAGGCATGGCCTCTCGAGCCACAACGGACTATGAGCCCTTCATGGCCTGCTCGGCCACCTTGAAGCCGCTTCGACCAGCTGCTTCGGCTGGTCGCTAGAAACACCGGATGGCGGTCTCGGCATCTTGAGACGAGAAGACCTTCTCCGTTGAGCTCCCTCCTCGGCTCGGTAGAATCTGGCGGCATCGGACACCGTTGCAAGGCAGATCTGCAGCCCCCAGAGAGCTCGAATTCGGGTAAGTAACACGTAATTTACATTCACATGCTTGCTTTGCATGAAAAATGCCTTACCGCGCTATCTTCCTCATCAACTCAATCTCTGAAGGGACTTATGGGCCTCGGCCTTGGCAGTTTGGCACTTTGAGGCGAGCAAGCTCGGACTCTCGAGTCTTTGAGTCACGCTCAAACTCTCATGCTTTTCCATGAGAGCACAGGAGCTCTTGCTGAACTACCGCCACCCGCCTCTGCTTTTCTCGCTCTGCCCGTTCCGTAGCGCATTGCGTTCGGCGCGGATCTGCACCTCCTTCAGTCGCCACCTCGTTCGTGGCCCTGCGGTACCCATATTATCCTTGTTATTTTTTGTTGCAACCTAAATCCTTTTCTATAAGGTACAAGTTCAAAGTGGTGTTACTCACCTTCTTTGTCTGGAGCTGCTTCTGGGCGGCCGAGCTCTTGCTCGGACGCTCGAAGCTCTGCTTTAAAGCATCGACCTCCCATGATCGGTCTGGCGAGGTCAGCGGCAGCAGCCTGCAAACCCATATTGACATAATTTTTTAGCAACCCTGCGTATATCTTCTTTTCAGATCCTCGGTCCGGCTTTTCTTTCCGAACACGAACCAAGCATCGAGGGGCTCTGTCTATGCGGTATTACATTGCATATTTTAACTTCTTACCTCAAAGCGATAGAAGGCTACTACGAGCTTCGGTCAGCCCGCTCTTAGTGAGCTGCACCTTACGGATCACCGCACTCATAATAGTGCGGTGTTCTTCTCGATAGGCGCTCTGCAGGCGCCTCCAACAAATTGCTCGGCGCCTCGGTTGGGCCAGGAAGCCCGGCGTCACCAGTCTTGCCCTTCGTTCGAAGGGCGCCCGGCGGACTCCGGAACCCTGCGGGTTCTGTTGTGAGAGTCGGCGCAAAGTCGGGAGGATGCCTTGTGGCGCCTCGGGCCTCCCGATGGGTCCCTTTCTTGGGATCCCACCTCGGCGTCCTCGGCGTCGCGAGGTGGGGCGGTCGGGATGGAGTCTACATCCGAGAAGCCAACGACCCTTTCGATGAAGCGGGAGATCATCATGGCGGACTACGGGCAGCATGCGGCATTAGAATGACACTATGTGACCGGAAAAAATTATAAATCATTCAGGAATCCGGATACTTACGATCTCGCCTGGGAGGCTGGCCCTTGAAGGCCATTCTTCCTCGCCAACGTTGATGTTGGCGGGCTATTCGAGAATAGTCCTTCCCTCTTGGACCCTCGGCCTCCCTCTTGGGGAAGCCTTCCTCTTGCTCTCTCTCCCCTGCAGGAGAGAGTCCTCTTCCTCATCCTCATTTTGGGAGGAGTCCGCCCAGTCGTCGGACACCTGAAAGCAGGCACTCTTTCAAGCACCGTGGCCTCCTTCTTGGCCTTCTTCTCCGGCACCACGTGCGGTGCGGAACAACAGCAACCTCGCTAGGCAGCGTCTCTGGGTTTTCGGCATAGGGCAGGACAGGTAATCTGCTCGCCTTCCTCATCCAGTCCTATCAAAGAAAAGGGAAATTAAAACCATTGAGGTCAAACTATGTAAAACAAGTGTCCCGTAAAGGGTAGAATCACTTACCTCGTCGGCTGGCTGGCGAAATCCATGATCTTGATTTGCGGATGCGAGAACCAGCGCCTTGAACAGCACCTTCGAGCGCGCCCGTGCGTTGTGTCGAAGAAGCTTATTCAGCGCTGGTGCTGTTACGGATCGAACTCCATAGATTGAATGCCGCTCTTGGCATGGGAGAATCCGGCAGACGAGCATGACTTGGACCACGTTAACCAGCTGAGCTTCTTCACGGCTTCTTGATCGGGCTTGGAGTCCGTCGGCTCCTTCAAACTACCCCATAGCAAGCCCTTCTCTTTCCGGGAGGTGAGCTGCGTGGGGATACGAGATCTAAACTTCGGGGGCGCGCCGCCCATTTAGGGTCATGTTTGGCTCGATGATAGAACCACCCGATTGCCACCTTGGCGGATTCCATGAAGGCCCCTTGAACCAAGGACATTGGGCATCTTGCCCAACATAGCGCCTCCGCACTCCGCTTGAGTGCCCTTCACTACCTTGACTTGACATTGAAGGTCTTGAGCCTGGCGAAGTGGGGCTGGATCTTGAAGGAAGGCCTCGCACTGACGATAAGCGCCGAGATGTTGAGGATGAAGTTGGCGCGGATCATGGAAATCCAGGCCGTAGTAGAACATGAGCCCCGGACAAAGGGATGTAGTGGAAAGCCCAGTCCAGCGGAGGAAGTGGGGAAGAAAGCGACCCTCTCATGGGGCACAGGGGTGGGGATGAGCTGCCCTCGTCGGGCAGCCGGTCTTGTGATGTCATTTGGAGAGGTATCGGCGCCCGCGCAGTTTGGCGATTGCTCCTCCTTAGCGGTGGAGACCAACCATTTACCTCCTGCTCCGGACATGGTCGGAGAAGGTTGAAGGCGAGATCTTGTGAACTTGGGCGCTGGAGCTTGAGTCTTGCGGAGATGGATAAGAAAAGGAGGAAGAAAGGCGTGGGTGAAGGTGAATCCTTATCCCTTATATGGTAGGGCAAATCTTACGCGTCCCCAACGGCTGGTAAAACTTCGCTTATCTCCCAAGCGTCACCATCAATGGCGCGGTTGGGTTACCTTGCCCGTATTGATGAGAATCCCGGATTAAGGAAACACGATCTCTACCGACAAGGCGTGCCAAGAAACGCTTAGCTAAATGTGATGAGGTGGTAATGTAAAAACAATTCGACTAATGACTTGGTAGTGGCGTGGCGTCATGCCACGAAGCGTCGACAGATTGAACTTGTGTATATATTATTATTCTCTCTACGGTGGAATGTGGAATTTATTTTGCGAGCGGACACTATCTGGTGTTCACAATCTTCTATCATTGGAGGAGGAACCCGCCTTGCGATGCCAAGCAATATCTGCGCCGGACTTATCGTCATTGAAGCCTGGTTAGAGGAGCTCTTGAGGAGTCTGGATTAGGGGTGTCGGATAGCGGACTATCATCATCAGCGAACTATCATTGGCGGACTATCATCATCGGCGGACTCCAAGACTATGAAGATACAAGATTGAAGACTTCTCCCGTGTCCGGATGGGACTTTCCTTGGCGTGGAAGGCAAGCTTGGCGATATGGATATGTAGATCTCCTACCATTGTAACCGACTCTATGTAACCCTAGCCCTCTCCGTGTCTATATAAACGGATGGCTCTAGTCCGTGGACTATCAACACAACAACCCTTACAATCATACCATAGGCTAGCTTCTAGGGTTTAGCCTCCTTGATCTAAATGGTAGATCCACTCTTGTAAACATCCACAATATCAATATCAGTCGAGCAGGACGTGAGGGTTTACCTCCATCAAGAGGGCGAACCAGGGTAAACATCATGTCCCTTGTCTCCTGTTACCATCCGCCTAGGCTTACAGTTAGGGACCCCCTACCGAGATCCGCCGGTTTGACACCGGCGGTGGTCGATTTGGAAAATCCTCAAGGCGGTGATTCCTCATCCGGTGACTATAAGAAGACTTTGTCACAAATGCAAGAAACCTGGTCACTACATCCAAGATTATCCTCGGTGGGAAAAGGAATTAAAGAAGAAGAAACACAAGGATTATAGTTACGATGGCTGAAGAAGAAGAAGAAATCATCAAAATCTTCATCATTAAAATCCTCAAAGCCTTCTTCTCACAAGAAGCAGCTCCAAAAAGGCTCGGGCATTCATTGGCAAGAAATGGACTCTGAAGCTGAATCGAGGAACATGAGAAGAGGAGGCATCGAGAAGAATCTGAATACGGAGTGTGGCGAGTCTAGCTCTACGCTCGCCTTCGTCGACAAGTCCATCTTCAACTCTGAAGAAAATGACCTCACCAACAATCTTGCGAAGATAGTGATGACAACACTCCCACCTATTGCTTCATGGCTAAAGGTGCCAAGGTACTCAAATATACTTCCTCTGAATCTAGTGAAAATGAATCGATGAAGATCTAAAGCCCGATTACTCAAAACTTGCTAAAATTGCTGTAAAACAACAAAGGGCTTTGGAAAGGTTCAAAACATGCTAGATAAGAGTGATGATATGTTAGGTGAAGAAATGGATCGCACTAAAGCCACGATTGAAAATCTTGAGACTTGGTCTAGGTTTGATAACCTTCAAGGTCATCATAACACTCTCTTATCGATCATGAGAAACTTTCTTATGAATTTCTTCAAAGAAATCAAGATCTTGAGAAGCTAAGAGTGAGTTATGAAGATCTTGAGAAGGGCGCGATTCATTACTTGCTCAACAAATCAGCACTTCTCGGGAAGAATTTGTTCCTCCATGCTTAAGGTGCATTGAGCGTGAATCTGCTAATTCTTCACTGAATGTTCAAATGCTTCAATTGTTACAAATTCTTCACTTGCCTCTGCTATCACTAATTCCTCATCGAGGACATTGCTAGTATCCTTGCGCGATCAGGGGCTGAAGGAATTGTACATGACGAGGCATGTACAAAAGCCTCAAAGGGCATCGAGACTCTTTGTGATGTGCTTAAAAGCGAGATCCTCAACGGGAACCCTAGGAAAGAGGTATTGCCTTTGAGAGGAAACTCAATCTTGATGGAACATATTGGAAGCTTGGCGGTATCCCAAAACCTCATGGGTTCTGCAAAGGGACCTCCGATTGATCCATCTAACTTATCTGACTTTACATGCGAATCTCCTCATTCTTGATGAGTCATTTGACTCAACTATAAACTGTTCAAAATCAGAATGGTGAAGTATTTGCTAGATATGTTGGCACTAAGCTGCGAGAGCGGTTCCCCTATGAAGAAAATCTGGGTTCCCAAGAAGTGCCTTGAAAGTCTTGGTGAATGTCCTCATGACACCACACATGAAGAATAGGAACCCCAGATCAAATTCTTCATATGGACCAAATTCTTCATATGGATCCAAGTCCTCATACGGACCAAATTCCTCACGTGGATCAAATTCCTCAAAGGATCAAAGTCCTCATATGATTATCATCGTGCTAATAACTCTGTTTCGCAGAGGTAGAGCTAAGGGCTATGAATATGTGCATTATTCTTCAAACCAATATGTTCATAAGTCCTCGAAGAATTTCTGCTTATTCATATGCTTACCCTAACCCTCTTATGTGAAGCGAAATGGTTTGGCCTCTATGCCACCATTCTCGTATGGTGCTTGCGGAGTGATGAACTCTTTGCCACCCCTTCGGATGTGGGTGGTGAAGAAAAGAACTAATCTCTTCTGCAGGGTTAGGTCTCAGGCGTGCCTTAGCGTCTGAAGAATTTCTTTGGGGACTGACAAAATTGCACTGAAAGGGCCGCGAGGCTAATCATGATGAAATGAACTTTCATTTCACACGTCCTCCACTACTTATCTGTTATCTTGGTGATGAAATTCATCGATGAACTTGATATCATATTCTTCAGCGATGAAGTATATGAGATCGTAAGTTATACTAATTCATCTGCGGGATGATCAACCCAAAACCCTTGAATGGGTTCTCGATAGTGGATGTACAAATCACATATTGGTGACAAGAATCTATTGATGGATGCTCCTTATCACCGTCACATCTGAAGCATATCATCTTCTTGACAAAGGCAAAAGTCGGGTATTGGGTCTTGGTAAGGTTGCGATCTCTAAGGACATACACATGGACAAAGTCATGCTTGTTGAGTCCTTAGGATACAACCTCATGTCGATCTCAATGCTTTGTGATCTTGATATGGTTGTTATCTTTGGCAAATGTCGTTGTGTTGTGATTATGGAAGCTGACAATTCCAAAGTCTTGAAGGCTTTAGGAGAGGAGACTTGTATATTGTTGACTTCTCTACAGGACCACAACCAGCCGTGTGTCTACTTGCAAAAGCTTGGAAGGCTGGCTATGGCATCGGCGACTTAGTCACGCAGGCATGAGGAATTTACTGCAGCTTGCGAAGAAGAAGCATGTCATTGGCATTGAGAATGTAAAATTCCTCAAGGATCACTTATGTGGAACTGTGAAGCTGGAAAAATGACCAAGGCCAAGCATCCAGTGAAGACTATCATGACCACTACTCGTCCCTTGAATTGCTTCACATGGACCTCTTTGGTCCCAATCATTACTCAGGTATCGTTAATGATGCATCTCTATATGGCTTTGTTATTGTTGATGATTACTCTCGTTACACATGGGTACACATTGTTGCTTACAAAAATCAAGTGCAGGAAGTCTTCAAGCGATTTTCCTCGAGGGCTTCAACCAACTTTGGTGTGAAGATCAAGCACATCGGGAGTGACAATGGGCCTGAGTTCAAAATTCGGTCTTGATGACTATCTTGATGAACTTGGTATTACTCATGAGTTATATGCTCCTATACTCCTCGGCAAAATGGCGTCATGGGCGCAAGAACAGAACTCTTGTTGAGATGGCTACTTTATGCTTGATGAATACAAAACGCCTAGTCGTTTTTGGATTGATGCAATTGATCTTGCATGCCACATCATCAGCAGTATATCTTCACAAATTCTTCAAAAAGACTGCCTATGAACTCCTCAGCGACAAGAAACCCAATGTAAGTTATTTCAAAGTCTTGATTGCTAAATGCTGGATTAGAGATCCTCATCACAACTCTAAATTTGCGAAAGCACATGAAGGTTTTATGCTTGGTTCGGAAAGGACTCACACTCTGAGTCTTCAACATCACTCTTCACAAGATTGTTGACCGCATGTAGATGTCTGGTTCGATGAAACTAATGGCTGCAAAGAGGCACCTACCTTGTGTTAGATGAACCAGCACTTGAGGAATCTATCAAGTTCAAGGCAAGCTGAGGATGTCATTCCTCTTGAAGAAACTGCTGAAGAATTCATTCCTGTGCGTGAAGAAGCGTCGGTGATGCACGAAGATAATCTTGAAGACAATGGTCTTGAGGAAAATGATCAAATTCCTCGGCGACAACCAGCTCATCCTCGCGTTGCAAAAGAAGTGCAAGTGGAGAAGATCATCGATGACATTAAAGCGCCAGGTCCTCTCCACGCTCAAAAGCTTCACATTTATCTAACTTTTGTGGGCACTATGCTTTTGTCTCTATCCAGAGCCCACTAAGGTAGATGAAGCATTTACGGGCGGAGTGGTTTCAGGCTATGCAAGAAGAATTACATCAGTTCGAGCTCAACAATGTGGGAACTGGTCAAGCGTCCGGATCCTGCAAGCATAATATCATTGGCACAAAGTGGATCTACCGCAACAAGCAAGATGAAAATGGTCTTGTGGTGAGGAATAAGGCACGACTAGTAGCTCAAGGCTACACACGAGTTGAAGGAATTGATTTGGATGAAACTTTTGCACTGTTGCTAGACTTGAGTCTATTGCATATTACTACGCCTATGCTAACCATCACAATATCACTTTATATCAAATGGATGTGAAAAGTGCATTCCTCAATGGTAAGCTTGAGGAAGAAGTATATGTTGCTCAACCCCAGAGTTTGAAGATCCAAAGAATCGACAAAGTCTTGAGACTTAATAAGGCCCTCTATGGTCTCAAACAAGCGCCCAGGCGTGGTATGATACATTGAAGGAATTCTTAGTGAAGAATGGCTTCACACCAGTTCACTCGACCCTACTCTCTTTACTAAATCTTATGATGGTGAACTGTTTGTGTGCCAAATATATGTTGATGATATTATCTTTGGCTGTCTTGACCAACGTTATAGTGATGAATTTGCCTATATGATGAGTGAAGAATATCAAATGTCTATGATGGGAGAGTTGAAATTCTTCTTAGGTCTTCAAATTAAATCAACAACACAATGGCATATTCATATCTCGGGAGAAATACCTCAAAGATGTCTGAAGAAATTCGGCATGCAAGATTGCAAAGGCGTCAAAATTCCTATGCCCACAAATGGCCATCTATGCAGATGAAAATGGTATTGACTTGATCACAAGGTATACCGCTCCATGATTGGTTCTTTATTGTACTTATGTGCATCTAGGCGGATATAATGCTTAGTGTTTGCATGTGTGCGATTTCAAGCTACACCGAAGGAATCACACCATAAGGCTGTGAAGCATATTCTTGATATCTAGCTCACACACCAACACTAGGATTATGGTACCCCAAGGGCTCTACTTTTGATCTCATTGGATATTCGACTCGACTATCTGGTGATCGTGTGGACATAAGTCAACATCTGGTACTTGTCATTTCCTCGGACGATCTTTGAGTGCATTGGTCCTCGAAGAAAGCAGAACTGCGTATCCATCTCTCTGATGAGCTGAATACATTCTGTTGGCTCGTGTTGTGCTCAATTGCTGTGGATGAAGCAAACTCTCAAGGACTACGGCATCAGCGTGAAGAATGTGCCTCTCTCTGTGACAATGAGAGTGCCATCAAGATTGCTCACAACCCAGTTCATCACTTTCGAAGACAAAGCACATTCAAATTCGTCATCATTTTCTTCGTGATCATGTGTTGAAGGCGACATCTCCATCGAGCACGTGAAGTGAAGAACAACTAGCGATATCTTCACTAAGCCCTTGGATGAGAAGAGATTTAGCAAGTTGCGGTGTGAGCTAAATATCTTAGAATCTTGAGCGTTCTTTGAAAAGGACACACATCGACACTTATGCAAAATTGATGACTTAGATGTGCAACACATGAAGAAGCGTTTTCTTCAATCAATGAAGAATAACACTCTAAGTGTGAAGAAATTAATGAAGAATTTGATTCTCGAGAACCCTCGACAATTGTGCGTGGTGTCTGAAATCATCATTCTTATCTGATGGAGTCACGCCACCACCAAAGTTGAAAATCTTCAATTTGAGTTTTCCTCAGTTTTGAAATTCTTCAGTTTTCAAATTCTTCAACTTTGCAAAATCTTCACTGTTTCCGTCGTCTTTCTTCATTGACTATATATATATATGGGTTTATGTCCTCTCTGACAATTCACTTATGGCTATTTCTTCAAGTCGTTTTTTACTAAGTGAATGTGATCGGACCCTTCCCCTCTATGCTATACTCAACCCAATCTATTCACAAATTCTTCATGTGTGTTCTATTTTGAAACTTCGTTCAAAATCTTCTTTGTGTCCTTGTCGGTGAAGAAATTGCGAGCGGAACTTTAAAACTGATCTTATCCAAACTTTCGGTTTTGCGCTCAAACCGTTCCGCATCCACGATGCATTATTTTACTCACCCACGATCGTACACGATCTCCACTACGATCGTGGGTGACACATGTCGTGAGAAGGAGAATGGTCAGGAGCACGTTAGTCCTAAATCTTGGCGAACAGTTTTTCCTTCGTGTCTATAAATACCCTCTCCCCTTCCTCACTTCTTTTACTCCGCTCGATCTCTCTCTCCCTCGAGGCTCCTCAAACCCTAAGCGCCGCCGCTCTCCATCATCGCCGGTGAGAAGAGCTTCACTGCCTCGACCTCGTCGCCCGGCGTACTCGCGCCGACCATGAAATCCTCACTCCGCTCGCCGTAGCTGTCTTCCTCCGCCAAGTTAGGGCGTGGAAGATCTGAGCGACAAACTTCCCAACTGTTCTTCTTAGTTCGTCGTGTTCTTCACTTGGGTAATTAAAAGTTACTTTTATTACTCGCTTTGATTCTCAAACCTTCTGAAAATCTTCAAAGGTGTTTATTCTTCAAATCTTCACACATATGAACACCTCAAACAAAACATGCTCTTGATTAGTTTCTCTAAGCAATGATTTTCTTCAAGATTCCTCAATTGTGTGGATCCTCGATCTGTACAACTCTGGAACCTAAGACAAAAGAGCAGCTTAGTGAAATTCTTCAAAACTCATCTGGTCAAAATCCTCAAAACTTGTTCTTTTTGAAAAACCTTACGAGAGCATATGACCTCTCCAAATTCCTGCAACCATACTCTGTTCACAGGTACACATGTCGCTGCTGAATCACTAGGTTCTCATCAACTTAACTCATTTGCAGCGTTCCTCGAAGAAAAACTGCATACTTCTTGAGAGAACTCAATTGTTCAAATTCCTCAAGTGAAGAACATGGCGGAGCGGTGAGAAGCCACGAAAGGAGGAAAAAACACGAGGTTATGAGCGTGTTTGAAATCACGAGAAATTTATCTGACTATTGCACACTGATGAAGAAAACAAAAATCAAAAGCGCAAGGTAAGCATTCAGAAGATTGAGCGGAGATGGGCAAGGAATGGAGGAATCTGAGATATGTGACTCAAAATACATGAAGAAATTAGCTCTAAATCCTCCATGCCCAAGAGCTCCATTGGCACTGGCCAAGTAGTTGATCCCACAAGCATCAAGCGTGGTGAGGACTTTCACGATGAATGGGCTAAGCGCCAAGCTAAATTGGCAAAACAAGCCAAGGAGGCGGTGAAGAAATTCAATGAGGATTCTGCCACTGCTCACTCTCTGAGGCCTTGGTCGAAACCGAGAAATCCATGCCAAGAAGCCTGCTCATAAGCCAAGTGCTTCACCATCAAGCGCCCTCACGGCCAAATTCCTCGGCGCCCTCAAGGCAAATTCCTCCTGCCTTGCTAAAGCTTCACCAAAGTCCTCAACAGCTCTGTCAAAATCCTCAGTTCCTGTGCATTTGGCTACATGTCAAAGGACTGCTGGTTTCTCAATTGCCTCTGGAGTTTCAGCACATTCCTCAGCAGCACCAATTTCATCATCTGGCCCGACTCTGCTGAAGACCAAAGCAACAGTGGGCGAGGTCCTTGGCCAAGTCAAAGAGCAGCAGTTGCATTCCATGTGCCTTCGATGATGAAGCTTGATGATGAACTTGCGGAAATCATCGAGACCGTCAGAAAAGGGCCGCTAGAGCCAAAAGTACGTTTGTGCCCTTCATTGTTGGATCGAAGAAAGTCCTCGATTATATTGATCTCGGCACAAGGATCCCAATACCCCTATGCGACTTTCATCGACCCTGGACAAAGTCATATGTTGACCCATTTCATGTTGAAGAGAAATGGAAGTTTGAAAAACAACGTGAAATCAAAAGGCTCAATCTGAGAAAGGAGAAGTTCTGAAGAAAAGCGTTGTCAAAATGACACATGAGGAGCTTCTCAAGGTCGAGACGAAATTCAAGACCTCGGCAAAAACTTGATTCCTATTATGCTGATTGGCAAGGAGCCAAAATCGAGATTCGTCAACTGGTGAAGAAATTCTAAATGTTGCTGCCCAGCAACATGAAATTCCTCAGCTGAAGCCTCGGCTCAGCGGTGAAGAACATGCACTTTGTGATGGCGTTCAGCTCTCTGAAGAAAATGCTAGTTCGAGGGCTGATGATCCCATTCCGGCGGCTGAAGAAATTGCGGGCATCCACTAGTGAGTGCGCTGAAGAAACCCAGAACAAGAGCAGAGGCAAGCTGCATCGATTGCGCTGAAAATTCAACCAATTCCTCGGCTCCTGCTGTAACTCAACTCCAATTCTTCCATCGCCTCGAGGTGAAGAAAACCAAGGCTGCGAGCGAGCTGCTGTGAAGAAAGGAAAGCATCAGCTGCGTCAAATTCTTGACTCTGAAGAAAATGAAACCAATGACCAGCTCATTTGAAAATCAATTGATGTTGTTCCGATTTCCTCCATGCCATCAAAGGACCTTGTTCCTTTTGGAGAAGACTATGAGATCCCAATCGGATCGATGAAGAACATCATTCTGCTGCTTCGTCGAGCAGATTGATGAAGAAATTGAAGTGGGCGCAATCCCTTCAACCCGGTCATTTCCTCACCTATACCTCGGTTCACGGCGAAGAGGCTGGTGTTGAGGAAATTCAAGAAGAAGATGTGGATATAGGGTGCACCACACCGGTGATGAATGATGACTTTTGGGAAAGTCTGCATCCCAATACTCCTCTCTTCACCCCGCTCCAACAGGTTCCTCAGTCCCCTGCACAAACAGTCAAAATGGACTCTGAAGAAACTCAACCCACTTGCTCTGTGCATGAAGACATTCCAGCCACTAGTGCTGATGAACCTGCTGCTGCTGATCCTCAGACTGCACCTGTTGAGGAACAAGAAATTCCTCAGCCTGAAGAACCTGAACTTGCGATTCCTGAGGTGGTGATGCAACTCACTGACACCCCTCTGCCCAAGCAAAAGAATCTGTTCTCAAGCAAACAGAAGTTCAAGGCTGATGATTTCTTTGCCGAGCACGTATTCTTCACTGACTATAATCCATATGATTCTGCTCACATTAGGAAGAGGCGTTTCTGGACTGCCAGTCAAGCCAACTTCTATTCCTCGGTGCTCTTCAACAAAGATAAAGTCTTGATCATGCTCATATTCCTCATGTGGACATGGAGTCTCTGCCGGAGCTTTGAGGCGAGTCCTCGGTGTTCTTCACGTGCGGGACTTACAATTTCTGCTTGATATCATGATTGGAATGAAAAACTAATTCTTCAATTCTATAGCAGCTGCACATCACGGAGGCTTTGAAGATGTGAACTCTTGGGTATTAGACTAGATGTGCTGAAAATACTCACTACAAGGCACACTGCTGTTGGGTGCCGTGCTCTACCACTCAGTCCTCCACTTGATGGTGCTCGTTGTATCTACGAACGAACTTTCAAATCACTATATGCAAGTCTGATGAAGCCTTTGAAGCCAAAGCAGGCCCCACAGAACCAAATTCCTCGTCAAGGAATTGTTGTATGTGCCTCGGTGTCTATCGGATTACAGCGAAGACAATGAGTCCTATCAAAGGCCACGACTCGAGATGATGAAGAAGTCGTTGGCATCATTAAGAATATGCTTTTCAACATCATCCATGGCGTTCCCGTCAACTTCCATGATTTCTTCATGAGGACTCTGGCAAACATTGCTATGTCACCATTTGAGCTGAATCCTTATGCGCCTTGGATAATGAGATTCATCAGGACAAGGTCTTCACTCAATTACAAAGCTGATACTCTGAACCACTGCAGCTACTTGCCCCCGATTGAAGTCCTCAAATGGACATTTACCTCAGCTGATGACAAGGGCGAAGCTACTGCTGTGATAGATGAAGGCATTCGTCCATTGGATGGACATTTACATAAGCAGCATCCTACTCCACCAATGATGACTCGCCACATGACTCGCGCAAATACCTCGGTCAAGCAAAGTCCTCAAGCTCGCACCGGGGTGATACTGATCGTGAGTTACTCCTCGGTCTTCATCGGAAGGTTGATCGCAATCATAAATGGGTCAAGCGTCGGTTTGGTTCAATTCTTCACAACATGACCTCAACACACAATGCGGTGAAGAAAAACCACTACTACCTCCATGAAACCTTCAAGCGCTGGGCTGTTCTTTCACATGTCTACAATGCAGAAGAAGCTGGCGTCAATGGGACTCAAGGAAGAATTTGACTGGTCTGCACCTCCTCAGAAGAAATACAAGAAGGTCAAAGTTCCTTCCTTGGTGGCCAGCTCTATTCTTCATCGCGCACACAGATGAAATGAAGACTTGGGCGACACGCGGCGGGTCCTACTACAACAACCGACCCCAACAACGCTAAGCGCTCCTTCTTCAACATGAAATTCTTGAGGCGTTAGTCCTCGGTTCGATCCTTTTGGTCATTCGATGACAAAGGGGAGAATTGAGTTAGTCTTCAAGCGGGTCTAGTTTACCACCTATATCAGTAATTTATTCTTGTTAAGTTACAACTCTTGTTCTTGAAACTTTTATTGGATCGAGTTGTAATCTTAAACCCGATGGTGCTTTGATACTTTTGCTCTTGCACTATATACGATTCTCTTGAGCTCCTTGAAAATCTTCATAGCAAATCTATTTGAGCTCGATACTCTTGATCGTTATTTTGCATGCTTGTTCCTCACTAATGTTATCATTGCATCTTTGAATAACATCAAGCACCATATTTCATCATGCATTTCAAATTCTTCATATTATATGTCAAATCGTGTATGAATTACAAGATATAGGGGAGATCTCCATGATTCAATTCTTCAAATGTGCATTGCCTCAAAAAAATTCCTCACTATGCACATCTTGAGGAGTTCTTCTATATCTTGCAATCAAATTCCTCATTATCAGTATTTACACTTCATATGTTTATCCCGTTGAAAACTTAACCTATATTGTCATCAATCACCAAAAGGGAGATTGTAAGTGCATCTAGTGCCCTTAGTGATTTTGGTGGATTGAAGACTTATAGGTTAAGGAACTAATCGTTTGTGAGTGTACACAGGTCTATAAGTCTATGAGGAGTTTGATATTTCTGAGAAAAGTCGACCCTAAAATGAAGTTCTTGTTGAAGACTTTGATATTCGAAGACTTTACGAAGACTTTGAAAGTGAAAAGAAATTGGTGTGACCTTGAAGACTTGGTATTCATTTGAGGAACATGAGCGTGAAGACTTTTGTTTTCTTAGTTTCATTTTCTCTTTCTTGAGTCATAGGAAACACCGTCTTGTTAAAGGGGTTAGAAATACTAAGGAAAAATTTCCATGTGATGCTCAACTCAAAATCCTACACCTACCAATCCCTTGAGTGAAGCCTTTGGAAATCTCATACAATTCAGTCAATTTCTTGATGTGAGACAAAGTTCTTACGGTCACGAGAATTTGTTACGGCGGAGAGTTAGGAATTACGCCGGTCGGATTGCCTACGTGAAAGAACATGATAGCCACGAGGAATTTGAGATTCAAATTTCCGACCGTTCTTTGTCTCTTGCTTGGCTGTCCCAAAATATCTTATCCACCTAACGGTCATATCATTGAAGGGCATTTATGTCTTATCATGTCGGGCTGCTCCTAGGCTATAAATAGCACCCCTACAACCACTAGCTGGTTGGCTGCTCGAAGAACTTGACACTTGTCATTTGAGAGCAACCCATCCTCAAGGACTTTGGCGAAAATCATCAAGTGAGGAAAACCCCAAAACCAAACCCCTACAAACCCAAAGTGATTGAGCATCACTGAAGAAATTGATCTGCATGGATCGGCAGCTTTTTACCTTTGAGAACTGTGCTTCTTCCAGACGGTTAGGCGTCATGGTCTAGAAACATCAAGAGGAATTGTGGATGGCCGAGTGACCAAGTGCATGATGGTTTGGAAATCGCTTTGAAGACTTACCACGAGTGATTGGGCCAGTGCATGTGACCTTAGTTCAAGAAGAATCTGGTGAGGACTTGGTGTCTGAGGCTGCGTGCTCAAGCGGCATGGGTGTCAGGGACTGTGTGTCCTCGAGTTTAAATACTCGGCTCTCAACAGGGCGTACAATTGAGACATCGGTTGGAACTGGTCTACCAAATCATTGTCTTCACCAACCTAACTGGTTCTATTTCCTCAACCCTTTCATTTCCTCATTCTTTTTGTTGAGTGTTTGTTCATATCTGTGTTTGAAGACTTTGATGAAGACTTTCTCAATTTCCTCAGTTCAATTTTCTTGATCTGTTTGTCTTCATCTTGTGTTATCCTGTGATTCGCTTTACGTACTACGTGCTAGTCTTCATTTCATCATGATGACCATGCGTGTATACATTATGCTTACTTAGAGTACTTATTCGCTTTGCAAGTTGTTCTTAGCTAAGGAATTTCCTCACGGCAAATTCCTCGTTGAAAATTCATAAAATCGCCTATTCACCCCCTCTAGTCGATATAACACTTTCAACACCCTAGTCCTACTCACATGAGGTCTCCGTATGATCACTATCTCAATAAAGGTAGCTACAAGCTTGCTCCTTAAGCTGTTTGCGCTAGAGGAGGAAAGAAGAACAAGGCTCGCTCTACTCCCACTCTCTCTCGTGGTGTGTGTGTCTTCTAAGGTTGGAACCCTTTGCATGGGTGGCCTAGGGAGTTTATATAGGCACTGCTCCCAGGGGTACAATGGTAATTCGGCCGGGTGTTGGACCCGGCCATCCAGTGTCTTTGGTTGCGGCTTCTCCGCCCATTCTTTGGGGCCCGCCACTTGGTGGATCCCGGCTGTCTTGTGCCCAGCCGGCAGGCGCTCCCATAACTCGAGTCCTGCGGCGGCTTAGCCTTTGTAACCGTGCCATGACGATGCATGCTTTGTCGAGAGAGGCGTGGCTCTGATCCTTACGCTGGTGGGTGTTCACTCTAGCCACTCCCGTCTCTTACAGTTAATGGCGCCAGACTTTGAGGGAGGGGTAGCACTGCTAGAAAGCGGCCCTCTACATTGCCGCTGATGGTGAACATCGCCGCCTTCTAGGGCTTCGCCCACAGGTAGAGACCCGCCGCTGCGAGACGTGTCGACCGGCCATCGTGGGAGAATGGCTCCCTCTGAAGTAGAGTGATGTCATGGGGTGCGTGGTTCTGATGCCGTGCCGTGAGGGTTCCTGTTTTGTAGCCATCTCCAGAGGGGTGGCGGCCCTTTTTACCCGGTCCCGTTTGGGGGG
>JAHIAM010003076.1:0-34380 GCA_021605205.1 Aegilops longissima
GGTGTTATGTCATTCTCGACAATTTGAGTTCGTGTTTCATGTTTCACATGTTGCCAAGAATGAGGTATTTTAAATCCATCATTTTCTCTTCGTTCAAGAGATCTTTTCAATCCATCAATCTCTTCATTGGACTTATCTTGGGCTATATTTCACCTAAAGCTTTCCCTAAGGATTGTTGCTATTTATGGTGCTTATTAATGACCCAAGTTCTTCATTTGTCCTCCCGGTGAGATAAGTTTCTCGTCTCCTTGTTGATATCAATCCAATTGTTTGTTTCCGTTGGTGGCAGAAGCTCACCTCATAATGTGGAGATGTTTCCATAAGCCCACTACAAGCTTATTCTTTTCGTTGTTGATTTTCCAACAACTCCGTTCAATTCTTCTTCGCGAGGGTGCTTTCCAAACTCAATTGTGGTAGAAGTTGTCATTTTCTTCTCCATTCCTTTATTCCAATGACCTATCTTCAATTTTTCTTCCGGAGGCATTGTGATGTTGCTCTCTTCGACCCATCATCTTCTTTTGTCAAGATCATGGTTTTTTCTTGCTTATCCATTTAACCGGAGTGTCATGTTTTCATTCGAGTTCTCTCATCTTATCAAGTTTTGCCTGCTTCCTCAACGGAGAGCTGTCTGAAATCTTTCTAACCCTTTGTGCCATTCTTTCAATAGTTCGGAGGCGTATGTTGTTGATTTCATCAAGTATCATCCCATCTTCTCAAGTTCATGTTATATTCCATCCATGCTCAATCAGTGCTGCCCAATTCTTCCTCTCTCATCTTGTTTTTAAAGCGGAGTGGTTTGAATTCTATCTTGTCCATTAAACTCTTGATTCATGCCTTTTCAACCTTCAAGTTATCGTAAGGTTCCTTGTTCCTCTTTGCTAACGGATTGTTTGCAATCTCGTTCATCTTCGTTGTTCTCTTTCTTTCATTTTGCTCAACCTCTCAAGGTTCATGGTTTCACTCGTTTGTCAAAGAAGCAACTTAGGTTTACCTCTCATCTTCCGCTTCCTTTTCCCTCCGGTGCCATCCTAGATCTCGGGACGAGATCCTCTCGTAGTGGTGGAGTGTTGTAACACCCGGATACAACTTTCCATATTAGTAACTCCGACTCTTGCCCTTTCAGGAATGTGATTTATTATTTCCTTCGTGGTTGGGTTTTTGCTGTTGTTTTGCATTTTGTTCTTGTTATGCATCTCATCTCATGGCATCATCGCATTTCATCCGCATGTTTTCAAAACTTGCATCCGTTCGAGTTCGCGGTTCTCTCCGTTGTCGTTCGAGTCGGATACACTTGCAGCGCCGCTATCTCCAAATATTATTTTATAAGTGGCATAAAAATGTTCTCGGAATGGGCTGCAACTTGTCATGCGGTCTTATTATAGTGTAGAGCAGGCCGCCTGCCAAGTTTACGTCGCATTGAGTCCATTTGATAGCCCAACCGTTAAACCTACTACGCGATATAGCGGTATATTAATCGGACGTTTTCGGTCTCCGGAAACAGATCTCGGATCGCTTCTGTTCCTCTCTCTTCTCAGCCGAGGCATTCTACAGCCACCAACCCTCTCTCTCGATCGGGTCCGTCGAATCGCGATCGGAGGCCTCAAAACCTCCTAACCCCCAAACCCTAATTTACGCCTATAAAAGGCCCCCTTCCATTTTGGGTCTCCTCCTTCCTTCCCTCGGAATCCGCTTCCCCCAATCATCGTGCCGCCCCTCCTCAATTTCGTGGCGCCCCAGCCCTCTTGCCACTTGGCGCCGCCCATCTGTCGCCGGAGCCAATGAGGCCTGGTGGCGCCTACCCCAGCCCCTCTGTTGGGCGGATCCAGTTCGGCCTGTGTAGTTTTTTCCCGTCTGCGATTTTGTCTATTAATCAGAGAATTACAGATTTGCGATTTGGACCCTAAACTTCATGCATTTAATAACTTCACAACCGTGCATCGGATTAAAATGTTTTATATATGTAATTTGCTCAGAAATTGTGTAGATTAATAATTTGCCATTTTCATCCATGTTTAAAATGTTTAAAATTGATGTTTGCTTTATTTTGCTATTATGCCATGTTAAAATGATTTAATTCATAACTAAATAACCGTAACTTTCAGTTTAAATGTTCTTTATATGTAAATGGGGTGGAAAAATGCCTAGTTTAACATGGTAGCATTACTTTGCATGTTTAACAACTCTAAAATATGCTTTAGGTCAGATCTGTTCCAAATCCATAATTTGCATATGGGGATTTTCGAATTGTTGTTCGTTGTTTCGGCCTCATTTAAACTTGCCTAGATAGTTAGTTTCATTATGCTTCACCTCTTGCCATGTTTAACAACATTTAATATTGTTGTGTACCTAATCGAGAAGAACTAAATAAGTGTTGTGAAGTTTCGTCAATATGCAATTTGTTGCATATTGAGCTCCATAACTTGTAGTGTTGTTTGTGCATATTGCCATGCCATGCATTTTAAACCGGACATGCATCATATTTGTTTGTGCATCATGCCATGTTTATGCTTGTGCATTTATCATGTTGTTTGCTTCTTTCGGTTTGCTTCTCTCGTTAGCCGGTTCGTTCGGAGTTGTGAGGATTCGTTCGACTACTTCCGTTCGGTCTTCTTCATGGACTCGATCTTCTTCCTTGCGGGATTTAGGCAAGATGACCATACCCTCGAAATCACTTCTATCTTTGCTTGCTAGATGCTCGCTCTTTTGCTATGCCTATGCTGCGATGCCTACCACTTGCTATATCATGCCTCCCATGTTGCCATGTCAAGCCCCTAATCATCCTTTTCCTAGCAAACCGTTGTTTGGCTATGTTACGCTTTGCTCAGCCCTCTTATAGCGTTGTTAGTTGCGGTGAAGATGAAGTTTGTTCCTTGTTGGAACATGGAGATGTTGTTCCTTGTTGGAACATGTTTACTTGTTGGGATATCACAATATATCTTATTTTAATTAATGCATCTATATACTTGGTAAAGGGTGGAAGGCTCGCCTTATGCAGTGTTTTGTTCCACTCTTGCCGCCCTAGTTTCCGTCATATCGGTGTTATGTTCCCGGACTTTTGCGTCCCTAACGGTCGGGTGATTTATAGGACCCCTTGACGATTCGCTTTGAATAAGACTTTTCGCAAGGCCCAACATTGGTTTTACTATTTGCCTCACCACCACCTACATTTCCTTGGGAGTAATTAACCCAAGGGTCATCTTTATTCAGCCGGGCCAATGCTTGTCTAAGTGTTGGTCCAAACTAAACACCGTCTGGGACCATCCCTTAGCAACTTGGGTTACGTCGGTTCTGTCGCTTAGCTTATCCGGTGCGTGGCACGAGGCGAGATCTGTGCGGCTACTATCGAGGTGTCGGCCGCCGGGAGGTCTTCTGGTCTTGTTTTATTCTGTGAAATGTCTTGTGGCGGATTCGAGGACGTCGGCTTCCGGGAGAAGGTCTATTCCCGTTGATCGCGAGAGCTTATCATGGGCTAAGTTGGGACACCCTGCGGGGTTTGAACTTTCAAGCCGTCAAAACTTGCATCCGTTCAGATTCCGCGGTTCTCTCCGTTGTCCGTTCGAGTCCGGATACACTTGCAGCGCAGCCCGTACCTCGAAATATTATTTTTATAAGTGGCATAAAAATGTTCTCGGAATGGGCTGCAACTTGTCATGCGGTCTTATTATAGTGTAGGCAGGCCGCTTTGCCAAGTTTAAATCGCGTCGGAGTCCATTTGATAACCCAAGCCGTTAAACCTACTACCATGATATAGCGGTATATTCGTCAGACGTTTTCGGTCTCCGGAAGCAGAATCTTGGGGTCGCTCTGTTCCTCTCTCTTCTCAGCCCGAGGCATTCTACACAGCCCACCTGGCCTCTCTCGATCGGGTCCGTCGAATCGCGATCGGAGGCCTCGAAACCCTCTAACCCCCAAAGCCTAATTTCTGCCTATAAAAAGCCCCCCTTCCATTTTGGGTCTCCTCCTTCCTTCCCCTCGAATCCGCTTCCCCCCAATCATCGTGCCGCCCCCCTCCTCAATTTCGGCGGCGCCCCATTACTACGCCACTTGGCGCCCTTGCATCATCCTTGAGGCCAATGAGGGCCTGGTGGCGCCTCCCCCCCCTCTCATTGGGCCCAGATCCCAGATTCGGCCTGTGTAGTTTTTTCCGTCTGCGATTTTGTCTATGTCGGAGAATTACAATTTTGCAGTTTGGACCCTAAACTTCATGCATTTAATAACTTCACAACCGTGCATCGGATTAAAATGTTTTATATATGTAATTTGCTCGAAATTGTGTAGATTAATAATTGCCATTTTCATCCATGTTTAAAATGTTTAAAATTGATGTTTGCTTTATTTTGCTATTATGCCATGTTAAAATGATTTAATTCATAACTAAATAACCGTAACTTTCGGTTTAAATGTTCTTTATATGTAAATGGGGTGGAAAAATGCCTAGTTTAACATGGTAGCATTACTTTGCATGTTTAACAACTCTAAAATATGCTTTAGGTCAGATCTGTTCCAAATCCATAATTTGCATATGGGGATTTTCGGAATTGTTGTTCGTTGTTTCGGCCTCATTTAAACTTGCCTAGATAGTTAGTTTCATTATGCTTCACCTCTTGCCATGTTTAACAACATTTAATATTGTTGTGTACCTAATCGAGAGAACTAAATAAGTGTTGTGAAGTTTAGTCAATATGCAATTTGTTGCATATTGAGCTCCACTAACTTGTAGTGTTGTTTGTGCATATTGCCATGCCATGCATTTTTAAACCGGACATGCATCATATTTGTTTGTGCATCATGCCATGTTTATGCTTGTGCATTTATCATGTTGTTTGCTTCTTTCGGTTTGCTTCTCTCGTTAGCCCGGTTCGTTCGGAGTTGTGAGGATTCGTTCGACTACTTCCGTTCGGTCTTCTTCATGGACTCGATCTTCTTCCTTGCGGGATTTCAGGCAAGATGACCATACCCTCGAAATCACTTCTATCTTTGCTTGCTAGATGCTCGCTCTTTTGCTATGCCTATGCTGCGATGCCTACCACTTGCTATATCATGCCTCCCATGTTGCCATGTCAAGCCCCTAATCATCCTTTTCCTAGCAAACCGTTGTTTGGCTATGTTACCGCTTTGCTCAGCCCCTCTTATAGCGTTGTTAGTTGCAGGTGAAGATGAAGTTTGTTCCTTGTTGGAACATGGAGATGTTGTTCCTTGTTGGAACATGTTTACTTGTTGGGATATCACAATATATCTTATTTTAATTAATGCATCTATATACTTGGTAAAGGGTGGAAGGCTCGGCCTTATGCAGTGTTTTGTTCCCTCTTGCCGCCCTAGTTTCCGTCATATCGGTGTTATGTTCCCGGACTTTTGCGTCCCTAGCGGTCGGGTGATTTATAGGACCCCTTGACAGTTCGCTTTGAATAAGACTTTTCGGCAAGGCCCAACATTGGTTTTACTATTTGCCTCACCACCTACATTTCCTTGGGAGTAATTAACCCAAGGTCATCTTTATTCAGCCCGGGCCATGCTTGTCTAAGTGTTGGTCAAACTAGAAACTACCGTCTGGGACCATCCCTTAGCAACTTGGGTTACGTCGGTTCTGTCGCTTAGCTTATCCGGTGCGTGGCACGAGGCGAGATCTGTGGCTACTATCGAGTGTCGACGCAGCTGGGGAGGTCTTCTTTGGTCTTGTTTTATTCTTTGTGAAATGTCTTGTGGCAGGATTCGGGTGATCGGCTTCCGGGAGAAGGTCTATTCGCCGTTGATCGCGAGAGCTTATCATGGGCTAAGTTGGGACACCCTGCGAGGTTTGAACTTTGAGCCGTGCCATTGGATTATGTGGCGAGATGGGAATTTGTTAATGTCGGTTGTAGAAAACCGAAGTTGATCTTAATTAAAATACACCAACCGTGTGCTGTAACCGTGAGTGTCTCTTTTGGGGTTGATCGAGAGGAGAACACGGTTTACGGGTTATGTTTGGCGTAAGTAGGAGTTCGGGATCACTTCTTGATCATAGTTGCTGTTCGAGTGCTTTTGCCTTCTCTTCTCGCTCTCTTTTGCGTATGTTAGCCACCATATATGCTGAGTAAACTTCTGCAGCTCCACCTCACTACCTTGCCCTACCTTTAAGCTTAAATAGTCTTGATCTCGGGTGTGAGATTGCTGAGTCCCGTGACTCACGAGATACTTCCCAAACCAGTTTGCGGTGCCGATGAAACCGTGCGGGTGATGCACTGAGCTCAAGGAGGAGCTCGATGAAGACTTTGTGCATTGTGTTGTTTCGTTTGGTTGATCGATAGTGGAGCCAGTTGGGACGATCGGGGATCTGTGTAGCATTTGGGGTAGTCTTCTTTTATTTTGGTTCCGTAGTCGGACCTTGTGTGTATCTGTATGATGTAATGTTTTACTCATGTATTGTGTGAAGTGGCGATTGTAAGCCAACTATGTATCTCTTTCCCTTATGTATTACATGGGTTGTGTGAAGATTACCTCACTTGCGACATTGCTTTCAATGCGGTTATGCCTCTAAGTCGTTGCCGACACGTGGGAGATATAGCCGCTCGAGGCGTTCTGAGTCAAGGCGTGATGCTATATTTTATTGTATGAGATGATCATGTGTTTGTAACCGAGTTATCGACAACTGGCCAGAACCATATGGTTGTCGCTTTATTGTATGAAATGCAAATGCCCTGTAATTGCTTTACTTTATCACTAAGCGGTAGCGATAATCGTAAAGTAATAGTTGGCGAGGCGACAACGATGCTACGATGGAGATCAAGTGTCGCACCGGTGGCGATGGTGATCATGGCGGTGCTTTCACGGAGATGGAATCACAAGCACAAGATGATGATGGCCATATCATATCACTTATATTGATTGCATGTGATGTTTATCCTTTAATGCATCTTATCTTGCTTTGATTGCGGTAGCATTTTAAGATGATCTCTCACTAATTATCAAGAAGTGTTCTCCTGAGTATGCACCGTTGCCAAAGTTAAGTCGTGCCCGGACACCGTGATGATCGGGTGTGATAAGCTCTATGTCCATCTACAGCGGGTGCAAGCCAGTTTTGCACCGCGGAATACTCGGTTAAACTTGGCGAGCCTAGCATATGCGGATATGGCCTCGGAACACGGAGACCGAAGGTCGAGCATGAATCATATAGTAGATATGATCAACATAGTGATGTTCACCATTGAAAACTACTCCATCTCACGTGATGATCGGTTATGGTTTAGTTGATTTGGATCACGTGATCACTTAGATGACTAGAGAGATGTCATGTTTAAGTGGGAGTTCTTAAGTAATATGATTAATTGAACTTAAATTTATCATGAACTTAGTACTGATAGTATTTTGCTTATCTATGTTTGTAGTAGATAGATGGCTCGTCTTTGTTGTTCGTTGAATTTTAATCGTTCCTTGAAAGCAAAGTTGAAAGATGATGGTAGCAATTATACGGATTGGGTCCGTAACTTGAGATTATCCTCATTGTTGCCTGGAAGAATTACATCTGGGCGCCACTAGGTGCGAGGCCTGCTGAGAACAACGCCGGATGTTATGAGCGTCTGGCGAGCAAAGCGATGACTACTCAATAGTTCGATGTGCCATGCTACGGCTTAGAACCGGGTCTTCAACGGCGTTTTGAGCGTCATGGAGCATATGAGATGTTCGAGGAGTTGAAGTTAATATTTCAAGCAAATGCCGGATTGAGAGATATGAAGTCTCCAATAAGTTCTATAGCTGCAAGATGGAGAAGAATAGTTACTGTCATTGAGCATATACTCAAAATGTGCAGGTATAATAATCACTTGATTAAGCTGGGAGTTAATAGTCCGGATGATAGCGTCATTGTGAGAATTATCAATCACTGCCACCAAGCTACAAGAGCTTCACGATGAACTATAATATGCAAGGGATGGAAAATACAATTCCCGAGCTCTTAGCAATGCTAAAAGCTGCGGAGGTAGAAATCAGAAGGAGCATCAAGTGTTGATGGTCAACAAGACCACTAGTTTCAAGAAAAGGGCAAAGGGAAGAAGAGGGAACTTCAAGAAGAACAGGCAAGCAAGTTGCTGCTCAAGAAGAAAAACCCAAGTCTAGACCTAAGCCTGAAGCGCGAATGCTTCTCTGCAAACAAACTGGTCCTTTGAGCGGAACTGCCCCAAGTTTTGGCGGATAAGAAGGATGGCAAGGTGAACAAAGGTATATGTGATATACATGTTATTGATGTGTACCTTACTAGAGCTCATGATAGCTTTTGGGTATTTGATCTTGGTTCTATTGCTAATATTTGCAACTTCGAAACAAGGACTACGGAATAAGCGAACAATGGCCAGGGCGAGGTGACGATCGGCGTGGGAAATGGTTCCAAAGTCGATGTAATCGCGATTGACCTTCCTCTACATCTACCTTGGGATTAGTTTTAGACCTGAATAATTGTTATTTGGTGCCAGCGTTGAGCATGAACATTATATCTGGATCTTGTATGATCTGAGGCGGTTATTCATTTAAATCGAGAGAATAATGGTTGTTCTATTTATATGAGTAATATCTTTTATGGTCATGCACCCTTAAAAGTGGTCTATTTTGATGAATCTCGATAGTAGTGATACACATATTCATAATGTTGAAGCCAAAAGATGCGAGTTGATAATGATAGTGCAACTTATTTGTGCCGCTTGCCGTTTAGGTCATATCGATTAAAAGCATGAAGAAACTCCATACTAATGGACTTTTGGAACCACTTGATTATGAATCACTTGGTACTTGCGAACCGTGCCTCGTGGGCAAGATGACTAAAACGCCGTTCTCGGTACTATGGAGAGAACAGCAGATTTGTTAGAAATCATACATACAGATGTATGTGGTCCAATGAATGTTGAAGCTCATGGCGGATATCGTTATTTTCTCACCTTCACGGATGATTTAAGCAGATATGGGTATATCTACTTAGTGAAGCATAAATCTGAAACATTTGAAAAGTTCAAAAGAATTTGGTGAAGTTGAAAATCATCATAACAAGAAAATAAAGTTTTACGATCGATCGTGGAGAGAATATTTGAGTTCTGAGTTTGGTCTACATTTGAAACAATGCGGAATAGTTTAGCAACTCCATACAGGAACACCACAGCGTAATGGTGTGTCGAGCGTCGTGTCGTACTTTACTTGATATGATGCGATCTATGGTGTCTCTTACCGATTTACGCTATCGTTTTGGGGTTATGCTTTAGAGGCGGCCACATTCACGTTAAATAGGGCACCATCAAAATCCGTTGAGGCGACTCCTTATGAACTATGGTTTGGCAGAAACCAAAGTTGTCGTTTCGAAAGTTTGGTGTTGCGATGCTTATGTGAAAAAACTTCAACTTTGATAAGCTCGAACCCAAATCGGAAAAATGTGTCTTCATAGGATACCCAAAGGACACGATTGGGTAAACCTTCTATCACAGATCGAAGGCAAGACATTCGTTGCTAAGAATGGATCCTTTCTAGAGAAAGGAGTTTCTCTCGAAAGAAGTGAGTGGGAGAAAGTAGAACTTGATGAGGTATGATTACCGCTCCTTATTGGAAAGTAGTTCATCACGAAAATCGGTTCTGTGACACCTACACCAATTAGTGAGGAAGTTAATGATGATGATCATGAAACTTGAGATCAAGTTATTCTTGAACTTCATAGATCAACGAGTAAGATCCGCACAGAGTGATGCGGTAATCCTATTACGGAAGTCATGCTACTAGATCATGGTGAACCTACGAACTATGAAGAAGCGATGGTGAGCCTAGATTCCGCAAAATGGCTTGAAGCCATGAAATGCGAGATGGGATCCATGTATGAGAACAAAGTGTGGACTTTGGTTGACTTGCCGATGATCGGCAAGCAATAGAGAATAAATGGATCTTCAAGAAGAAGGCCCGGCAGCGGTAATATTCTTTGTTTACAAAGCTCAACTTGTTGCAAAGGTTTTCGACAAGTTCAAGGGTTGACTCTGAAGAGACCTTCTCACCCGTGGCGATGCTTAAATCTCCGAATCATGTTAGCGATTGCCGCATTTTATGATTATGAAATATGGTAGATGGATGTCAAAACTGCATTCTGAATGGATTTACGGAAGAAGAGTTGTATATGATGCAACCGAAAGGTTTTGTCGATCTAAGGGAGCTAACAAAGTGTGCAAGCTCAGCGATCCATTTATGGTGCAGTGCAAGCCTCTCGGAGTTGGAATAAGCGCTTTGATAGTGTGATCAAAGCATATGGTTTTATCTGAGACTTTTGGAGAATGCGTATTTACAAGAAAGTGAGTGGGAGCTCTGTAGCATTTACGATATTATATGTGGGCGACATATTGTTGATTGGAAATGATATAGAATTCTGGATAGCATAAAAGGATACTTGAATAAAAGTTTTTCAATGAAAGACCTCGGTGAAGCTGCTTACATATTGGGCATCAAGATCTATAGAGATAGATCAAGATGCTTGATTGGACTTTCACAAAGCACATACCTTGATAAAGTTTTGAAAAAGTTCAAAATGGATCGAAAGAAAGGATTCTTGCTGTATTACAAGGTGTGAAGTTGAGTCGAGACTCAATGCCCGACCACTGCGAGAAGATAGAGAGAAAATGAAGGAGTTCCTATGCTTCACCATAGGCTCTATCATGTATGCAATCTTGTGTACCAGACCTGATGTGTGCCTTGCTATTAGTTTAGCGAGGGGAGGTACCAAAGTAATCGAGGAGTGGATCCTTTGGGCAGCGGTCAAGAACATCTTGAAATACACGAAAAGGACTAAGGATATGTTTCTCGTTTATGGAGGTGACAAAGAGCTTGTCGTAAATGGTTACGTCGATGCAAGCTTTGACCTTGATCCGGACGATTCTAAATCGTCGCCGGATCGTGTTTATATTAAGCGGTGGGTGTCGGTTGGTGCAGGTTCTAAACAAAGCGTCGTGGCGGGATCTACATGCGAAGCGGATACATAGCTGCTTGGGCGACAAATGAAGAATGCGGATGAAGGTTCATTTCGATCTAGGTGTCATACCTAGTGCATCGGGACCAATGAAGATCTTCGTGACAATCTTGGTGCAATTGCCTTGGCAAAAGAATCCAGATTTCACAAGAGGACCAAGCACATCATGAGAAGCTTCAATTCCATCGGGACCAAGTCGGTGGGAGACATAGATATTTGCAAGATACATACGGATCTGAGATGTTGCGGACCCGTTGACTAAGCCTCTTCCACGAGCAAAACATGATCAGCACCAAGACTCCATGGGTGTTAGAATCATTCTTGTGTAATCTAGATTATTGACTCTAGTGCAAGTGGGAGGCTGAAGGAAATATGCCTAGAGGCAATAATAAAGTTATTATTTATTTCTTCATATCATGATAAATGTTTATTATTCATGCTAGAATTGTATTACCGGAAACATGATACATGTGTGAATACATAGACAAACATAATGTCACTAGTATGCCTCTACTTGACTAGCTCATTAATCAAAGATGGTTATGTTTCCTAACCATAGACATGTGTTGTCATTTGATTAGCGGGATCACATCATTAGGAGAATGATGTGATTGACTTGACCTATTCGTTAGCATAGCACTTGATCGTTTAGTATGTTGCTATTGCTTTCTTCATGACTTATACAAAGTTCCTACAACTATGAGATTATGCAACTCCGTTTACGGAGGAACACTTTGTGTGCTACCAAGCGTCACAAATGGCGGGTGATTATAAAGGTGCTCTCTGAGGTGTCTCCGAAGATACATGTTGGGTTGGCGTATTTCAAGATTAGGTTTTGTCACTCCGATTGTCGGAGAGGTATCTCTGGGCCCTCTCGGTAATGTACATCACTATAAGCCTTGCAAGCAATGTGGCCAATGAGTTGGTTCTGAGAATGATGCATTCTGGAGCGAGTAAAGAGACTTGCCGTAATGAGATTGAACTAGGTATTGGATACCGACGATGAATCTCGGGCAAGTAACATACCGATGACAAAGGGAACAACGTATGTTGTTATGCGGTTTGACCGATAAAGATCTTCATAGAATATGTAGGAGCCAATATGAGCATCCAGGTTCCGCTATTGGTTATTGACCGGAAACAGTTCTAGGTCATGTCTACATAGTTCTCGAACCGTAGGGATTCGCCGCTCTAACGATTCGATGACAGTTTTATTATGAGTTTATAAGTTTTGATGTACGAAGGTTGTTGAGTCCGGATATGATCACGGACATGATGAGGAGTCTCTAAATGGTGAGATATAAAGATTGATATATTGGGCGACTATATTCGGACACGGAAGTGTTCGGGTGATTTGGAGAAAACCGAGTGCGGAGGTTCGGAACCCCGAGGGAGTAATGGGCCTTATGGGCTTTAGTGGAGAGAGAGAGGGCAGCCGGGATGGGCGCGCCCCCTCCCTGGTCGGGTGGACTAGGAGAGGCGGCGCCCCCTCTTCCCTCTCCTCTCCCCTTCCTTTCCCCTCCTAGTAGGAGTAGGAAGAGGAGTCCTACTCTACTAGGAGGAGGACTCCTCCTCCTGGCTTCCCCCAAGGGGCCGGGCTCCCCTGCTCCTTTATATCACGGGGGTGGGGGCACCCTAATACACACAAGTTGATCTTCGTGATCGTTTCTTAGCCGTGTCGGTGCCCCCTCCACCATATTCCACCTCGGTCATATCGTTCTGCGGTGCTTAGGCAAAGCCCTGCGTCGATGGAACATCATCATCGTCACTGCGCCGTCGTCTTGTGGAACTCATCCCGACACCTGCTGGATCGGGTCAGGGATTGTCATCGAGTTGAGCGTGTGCTGAACTTCGGAGGTGCCGTCGTTCGGTACTTTGATCGGTCGGATCGTGAGCGTCGACTACATAAACAGCGTTGTCATAGCAGCTTACGCTTACGGTCTCACGAGTGCGTGGACAACACTCTCCCCTCTCGTTGCTTTGCATCATCATGATCTTGCGTGTCGTAGGAAATTTTTGAAATTACTCGTTCCCCAACACAATGTCAGCAGAACTCTCAATGAAAGCACCAATGTGGGTGTCAAAACCGGCAGATCTCGGATAGGGGTCCCGGCGTGCGTCTAAGGTCGATGGTAACAAGAGATAGGGGACACGATGTTTACCTAGGTTGGGCCCTCTCTATGGAGGTAATACCCTACTTCACCTTGATTGATCTTGATGAATATGAATATTACAGAGTTGATCTACCATGAGATCGTAATGGCTAAACCCTAGAAGTCTAGCTTTGTATGATTATGATTGCCTCTGGACTAAACCCTACGGTTTATATAGACACGGAGGGACTATGGTTGTACAAAGTCGATTCTGAAAGGAACCTTCATATTGAGCAGCGGGCTTGCCATCCACGCCAAGAGAGTCCCATCCGGACACGGAGAGAGTCTTGTCTTGTATCTTCACGGCCCATTAGTCGGCCCATGTCCAATAGGTTGGACGCCAAAGAACCCATAATCAGGACTCCCTCAAAGACCCCGGCAAGATCCTTGCGGGACGAACGAACCCGGCAAGATCCTTGAGGGGCAGGTGCGAGACCACAGCAAGACCCTTGCGAAGGCATCTGCGAGGCCGCCAGCCAGAGCCGCACCTACCAAAGTTTGGCTGCCCAGCGGCCGTTAAACCAGCGACAACCAGCCGCCGACTAAAGCAAGCGCTGCGTGGCATGCAGCTTCTGAGCCAACTAGTCAAGCACTGCGTGGTGGCATGCGAGATCTTTGTGAAGACCACATCACGCACCGGCACAACAACCAGCCAGCCGGCATGGCGCTGCATACCTCGCCCGGCTTGGGCGCGTCGGAACAAGGCAATGGCGGACGACGACGAGACGAGCTTTGTTGTTGTCCCGATAAAGCAAGAGGACGCGTGAGCGGCGCATTAAATGTGCTTGTCTCGATGCGAGCGATAAACTTGTACATTGATACTTTCCACCTCATGTGTGCCTTGTGGCGACCCTTTGACATATAAAAGGAGGCGGGCGTCTTGTGGAAGGATTAGTACTTTTGGACTGAGCACGCATAGTAGCTAGTCCAGAAGCGAAAGAACAGATAAACATAGACAAGCAGGACTAGAGTTTTACGCATCATTTGCGGCCCGAACCTGGGTAAAAATCCCCTCACGTTGATCGATAGACTTGATCTTTGCGCAACTCTTCACCCCCGCCAACCGTAGAAGGGATTCCCTGGGATCCCATAGGTGTCGTTTTCCCCGACATCTTGGGCGTGCGGTAGGGGCGTGAGGCTGTGATAATCAGGTCTAGAAGTTAGCGCATTGACTCCTTCATCACGATGGCCCGAAGAAGAAGAAGCCCCCGGTTGGCTCGTCTGGGCCGGTCATCCCCACCGGTCTGCGGAACAGCGCAGGAAAAAGGCTGGTGGTGGAGGAGGTCAAATTTATCTCCATCACTCTCGTGCCATCAGCGGTGGCGGTGTAAATGCTGCGCGCAACAACCATCCGGCGTGTGACGAAAAAGCTAAGTCCGCAAAAATGAGCAATTTCCTTTTTATAGGGTTATTTTCCTCGAAAGATCTTGCTCCTTGTATGAAGAACCTGCATGCTAAGGAACCCATGCTATTAGCAGCATACCCTTTCTGTTCGAGTCCGCTCAAAAGTTCAGCGGTTGCGAAGAGAATGGCGAGGGTGGCTTGCCCGTGGTAGCGCCACGGCGAGCGCTGCTAAGGATCTGTTTCTCAAGCGCCACATCACGGGTTTCGCGGCAAACCTATCCAACTAAGCATAAGTGCGTACATACAAAAGAAAGATCAAACAGGAAGATAGCATGCACTATTTTAGAATCTGCAAAGTTATATTACATCGAGTGGTTGCCGTGGTTCTAAGATAAAATTATCTTGAGCATGAACTTCGCGGCTGACAATGAGAAAGCAGGGTGGCTAGTCTGGCTGGCCTTCCAACCTCTTGACTCGTCGTCACAGAGATAATGATGGGCTCGTCGCTCTTCAAGCGCCCGTGAGGTCCGCATCCTCGGCAAGCTCTCAAAGCGTGTTGGCGAAGTCGGTAAGCTGAGGTTCGAGAATGCCACCTTGGTGAGGACCTTGGTCGAGGCGCCCGGCAAAGCTTAGAGCCTCATTAGCCAAATAAGTCCGCTCGTGGAGGTGGAGCTGCTCGAGGCGTCGGGGCGCCCTCGAAACAAAGTCGAGACTGGCATTGGGGCTTATGTTAGCCTCTGAGGAGTACACGAAGTCCGGCATGCCCATGGCGGCTAGCTGCATGGTGAGTCTCTACGCGTTGATGAGGCGGCTGATCGAGCTTTATGTTGTACACATAGTCCTTGTGGGCAGCGGCGTCATCTGCCTGGTGCCTCTCGTCCTCAAGGGCCTTGTTCTACCCCTACGAAAGCATCCCTTGAAGGTGTCAGCTTTGGCTGAGATTATCAATGGGTTGTTGGCCTCGGAGATTAGCTTGGTCTTGTCGGAGATGGCGACCTGCAAATCTACGAGTCGCTTGTTAGCCGTGTCCCATCCTCCGTCGGCTTTGAGATCTCCTTCTTGGCAGCTGCTCTGCTCGGCTCTAGCTTCTCCACCTTGGCTTGGTCAGGCGAGAGCATCAAGTGCATCCTTGTGCTTCGCTCCAGCTCTGGAGTGCTGCTTGTGACGATCTTCTCGATTTCCTCGTCCTTGCCATGGGCGTGGCAGTAGCGCCTATTCACGAAACGCGAGGTCTTCCTCCAAGGTGTCCGGCAAAGCTTGCTGCTATCATGGTGAGCTCGTCCTTGGCAGACTGTTCGCCGCGCATCTTGGGCCTTCTCAATGTCGGCCTCGCCGGAAGAGCTCTCGCTTGCGCTCATCCGGCTGATCTGGCGCGTCCTCGGTTCCTGCCGTGCCTCGCTAAACCAGACTTGCATCGAGCAGCGCTCTGGAAGTCTGCTTACGCGCTATCCGGCGGCGCCGTCACAGAGTTCACCTTATCTGGCGAGCACGATGGGCGCTGAAGCTTCTAGAAATGGCGCTCATGGCACGGAGGAGCTGCTCCCTCTTGGGAACCACCACTGCTGGTGCTCGGTTCATCGACAACACAGAGGCAGCGGTGGCGAGGAACTAGTCGTCGAAAACCTCCCCTTGGCTGGCGCACTGGTGCTTGCCGTCCGTGAGGAAAGCGATGAATAGATCATCTCCACCTTCAAATACTTGCAGGCGAGGGCTGTGGGGAGGAAGGTTGGTCGCCGGCCCTCCTCCTTCTCGGCCGAGGCTCCTTCTTCCCGGCACAGGCCTTGGCGGCCTCCTCGGCCCAGCAGCCTGCCCGGCCTCCCCGACTGACAGCCTTGCGGCCTCCCGTGATAGGCCTTAGCCGCCTCCTGGCGTGACCTTGGCGGCCTCCCGGCAGCGATCTTGGTGGCCTCGTCTTGGCATCCTTGGCGACCTCCTCGATGGCGAGCATCGGCGTTCACTGGACCGTCGGGGAGAGTGCAAAACTAGAAAGGAGAATGAAGCGAGGCCAAAATCATAGTTCAGAACAAAGCAAAGAAAAAGATATCGCATGGCGAGAGATAACAAGGGGCGGGAGTGAGGCAACTTACCGTGCCGATTTGAAGAAGAAGTGGTTCCCTCCCACCAACGTTCGTTCGGGGAATGAGCCACGGTTGCCCATGCTTGCCCCTCTTCCTCCATGCGTGTGGGCTCGGCGGTAGGTGCCCTTGCCGATGGCGCCCGCCGGCGTGTCGGCGTGCCCTCGGCCGGCTCCTCTGTTGCCGCTCTCCTCCTGCTGCGAACCCGTCAAGGTCAGCACCAGGACACACACCCCACGCCGTCGATGGGGGTGAGTAATGGACTCACTGCTGGGGGCGGGCGGGGGCTCTGGCCGAGGCTGTGTCGGGCTGATCACCTGCAGCCCGGCATCGCGGCAGCGCGCGCGAGGCCTCGTTGCCCGTCGAAGCCTTGGCTCTCTTAGCCACCCTCTGGGCAGGTGTCTCTGTGATGCGGAGCATCCCGTTCATCACCATGTACACTCGGCTACTCTCCAAGCCCCAAGGATACATGAGATGAGACCTCGACTATTAGCCATTGGACACAAGGTGAACCCGTTCCTAAATGCTTCCCCTTTCCATTCGTGTGAGACATGGTTTGCTACCTAAGGCGAGGACTCTGTAAATGCCTAGGTACCAAGGAGACCCTCTAGGAGATGCTCGGAATGATGGACAAGTCCCCAAAGTACAAGGATGAAGAAGACACGGCAGGAAAGGAGCAGGAGAAATGCGAGCCCGGACATCCGGCGTCGGCGGACATCCGGCGTCGGCTCGGACATCCGGCCCTTCCATAGGCTTCGGACATCCGGCCCAGCCGGACATCCAGCGCCCATCTGCGGCAAGACTACAAGGCCCATCCCGGACGCCAGCCCGGGACATCCGGCCTCCCTCGAAACCGGATATTCGGCCCTCGCCGGAATCCGGCGCCCACACGAATCGTGAGTCTACCGCCCGGACGGACATCCGGCCCCTAGCCCGGACATCTCGTCTAGAAACTTCGGACATCCGGCCCGGCCGGACATCAGGCCTCCCCGCCTACGTGCGGTGCATCCAGGGGGAGGCCCTTGTCCCCCTAACCCCCTAGACTATATATACTCCATCCCTTCCTCTTTCTAGGGTTAGCATTGGATTAGCTCATATTCTTGTGTGAGAGCCTTTGCTCATCCATTGGCTACTTCTCCTCGGAGATCGGGACCTCTGGAGAAGATCCCGAGTGGATTCAAGACCCCCTTCTAGGGTGGACCCCATCAAGGCCTCCTCACGGAGAAAAGCGGCTACCGTTTGTATATCGTCCTTTGTTGACCTTGAATCATGTATCTCCTTTGTGTTCATCGATCTAGCACTTGTGTGATTGATCTCTTGTGATTGAGTGAATTCTCTCTCGTTTTCCCGTGTTTTCCCTCTTGTTCTTCCGCGTGTTCTTCGTGATTCACCGTAGGATCCGCTCCAACGCGAAAGATCGTCACGCGGAGTTCCGCCCTACATCATCTTGGTATCATGAGCCACATTGATCCGTTTTTGGAGCCCCTACCCTCTTTTTCTAGCTTGATTTTGTTGATTTCGTCCTAAATCAGATTTTCCCCACCAAAATAGCCCCAATTTTTTTGTGATTTGTTAGTTTTGATGATGTTTTGTTGATTTTGATCCATGAATTTTCTTGGTTTCGAGTGGATCTAGCATCTCCCCAAGTTTGCCCATCTTTCCTCCACGAAATCTCTCCAATTTTGCCCCCGAAATCATCAATTTCCGCCCCAAAATCGAGTTCCTCGAGTTCATCCTCGGATTTGGAGCCCGGACATCCGGCCCGACCCCCGGACATCCGGCCAGCTCGGAAATCCGGCCATTAGCGGACATCCGGCTCCTGGGCGCATTCGCTTGTGATTCTGAACATCAGGTCCCGGAAATCCGGCCAGAGCCCCGGATGTCCGGCCCTAGGATTTCAGCTTTTCTGTTTCACCGTTTTGACCATAACTAATTCATCGGTCCGATTTTGGCGTTCTTTAGCTCGTTTTGAAGCTATTGACATCCCCCATCCACACAAAATACCACCAACACAATTTGACTCCATAAAATTTTCCAAAATTTGGCAAGTTTGCCTAGGCCCTCCACCATATCATCCGCATAGCCACCACCGACTTCCATAACCTAACCCATTTTGTTCCCCATAGCATTAGTGGTTGCTTGTAGTGATTCGAGTCTCTCTAAGGTGTTTGGCTTACTTAGGGACTATTGCTTCTTCATCAACCACCACCACCACTTCCACATAACCGTGCCCACCATACATTCCACCAACTTAACACAATTGTTGATTGAGCTTTTTGAGTTGTGGCTTGTGTCTCTCTAAGGTGTTTGGCTACTTAGGGCGGCAACTTCAACTCCGACGCGTGTATATGCCCATCATTCCCTTCGCATTGCCAAGTGCAAACCACCACCGCATTCCGCTACCACCATTTTGACATTTGGCGTTTGAGATTTTGAGTTAGCGGTTTTCCGTTTCCTAAGGTGTTTGGCTACTTAGGACGAGTCTCCATCATCTTGGTATCTACATCAAAAACACCGCTACTCATCATCGCGCGGACGGTAACCTCCATATCATCTTGGTATGGTGGTATCCCTCCATTGTATATTCCCTTGCCATTGCATTGTTAACCCCTAGCCTTACTTTTGCGTTACTTGCCTTTCTCGAGACTAGCCATTTGAGTATTGCCGGCAGCGTTACTTGTGCACATTAGTGATCATACCTTCCATTACATACCATACCATATCATATTGGTATCATATCATCCATTGTGTCTCAAGTTTGTTCCGCTTATACACAATTACTATCTTGTTTTGTGCATTGTGCAAAGTGGCCATACAAAAAAAGAAAGAAAAGAAAAGATAATAAGCTTTTAAGCAAAAGAGAGCAAAAAGCTTGTAAGCAAGTGCCATAGCATCATAACCACATTGCACATAAGATTGTCATATCCGATCATCTTAGATCATCTTGAGAGAAACACGGGAACTATACATACATAGCATACTTGGGATAGAAGTTTATCCATTTTGCATCTTATAGGTTGTGCACAATTATCGTTATCCGCCTATTGAGCAATCGTGCTAAGCGTCTCTCTTGAGTTGTGCAACCTGGCGTTTTCCGTGGATTCCATTTTGTGCTCATTCCTTGGTTTACCGACCCCATTTATCTATCCAGGTGTGTGTGTTTCCAGTGTGCCATTCTTTGCTATTGGTCCATTTGTTTCACTTGCGAATTGTGAATCTCTTTCAACATTATTGACTCTTGCTAACATTTTGCATTAAATTTTTATGCCACTATCCTCACGAGCTCCTCCATAAAATTACTTGTGTAGGTGTGAGGCGACAAGGATTGGTACCAATAGTGCTATTTCATTGTCCGCATTTGAGTGAACTTGATTCATTGTCAACATCGGTCAAGGTACATTAGTATAAGTTCTTCTCTTTCTCCCACTCATATTTGCTCGAGTCTTGTGATGGATAGGCAAGGCATTTCCTCTTGGGTCCTCGACAACAACGGCCAGTGATGAACAACGCATCATCACCAGCGTCTATCTTGATCTACAACGACAAGTGCAAGAGCACACAATCAAGATTGAGGAAGGCGTCGAGAACATCTCCATCGACATTCATCACTCCGAAGCAAGGAGAAGGGACTACATCGACAAAAGCTTGCCGCACATAAAGAGGAGCAGATGCAAGGATGGAGAGATTGGACCTTGCTCAAGTGTTTCCTTCATCATCATCTTCAAGGCAATGACGTTCAAGCCACAAGTCTTCGGGCCTTGAAGCAGCCGAAGTGCAAATTGTCCTCGTCCACATCTACGGCGACCACCATCGTTCGTGATCAACATAAATCATGAAGGGCAAGTCACCTCCAAGCATCATGTGCGGCGACGGCGAACACCAAGGAGCTCAAGCACGACAGCGACATCATCATCATGAAGATGCTCCTGGCGCAAATGCACAAGTCCCAACAAGCCCTACTTCACGCCAAGTCGAAGCTCAAAACTTGCATCCGTTCGAGTTCCGCGGTTCTCTCCGTTGTCGTTCGAGTCGGATACACTTTTGCAGCCCTTCTCCGAAATATTATTTTTATAAGTGGCATAAAATGTTCTCGGAATGGGCTGCAACTTGTCATGCGGTCTTATTATAGTTAGCCAGACAGGCCGCCTGCCAAGTTTACGTCGCGTCGGGTCATTTGATAGCCAACCGTTAAACCTACTACCGGCGATATAGCGGTACATATTAGATCGGGCGTTTTCGGTCTCCGGAAACAGGTCTGGTCGCTTCTGTTCCTCTCTTCTCAGCCCGAGGCATTCTACAGCCACCAACCTCTCTCCGATCGGGTCCGTCCGAATGTCAGCGATCGAGGCCTCGAAAAGCCCCTCCTAACCCCCAAACCTAATTTACGCTATAAAGGCCCCTTCCATTTTGGGTCTCCTTCCCTTCCCCTCGGAATCCTTCCCCCCAATCAGCGCCGCCCCCTCCTCAATTTCCGTGGCGCCCCAGCCCTTTCGCCACTTGGGCGCCCGCCCATCTCGCCGGGGTGTGGGGCACAGTGGCATCTGACCCTCTACATTGGCGAATCCCAGGTCGGCCTGTGTAGTTTTTTTCCCGTCTGCGTTTTGTCTATTAATCAGAAGAATTACAGATTTGATTTGGACCCTAAACTTCATGCATTATCTTCACAACCGTGCATCGGATTAAAATGTTTTATATATGTAATTTGCTCAGAAATTGTGTAGATTAATAATTTGCCATTTTCATCCATGTTTAAAATGTTTAAAATTGATGTTTGCTTTAATTTGCTATTATGCCATGTTAAAATGATTTAATTCATAACTAAATAACCGTAACTCGGATTTAAATGTTCTTTATATGTAAATGGGGTGGAAAAATGCCTAGTTTAACATGGTAGCATTACTTTGCATTTAACAACTCTAAAATATGTTTTAGGTCAGATCAGTTCCAAATCCATAATTTGCATATGGGGATTTTCCGGAATTGTTGTTCGTTGTTTCGGCCTCATTTAAACTTGCCTAGATAGTTAGTTTCATTATGCTTCACCTCTTGCCATGTTTAACAACATTTAATATTGTTGTGTACCTAATAGAGAACTAAATAAGTGTTGTGAAGTTTCGTCAATATGCAATTTGTTGCATATTGAGCTCCACTAACTTGTAGTGTTGTTTGTGCATATTGCCATGCCATGCATTTTTAAACGGACATGCATCATATTTGTTTGTGCATCATGCCATGTTTATGCTTGTGCATTTATATGTTGTTTGCTTCTTTCGGTTTGCTTCTCTCGTTAGCCGGTTCGTTCGGAGTTGTGAGGATTCGTTCGACTACTTCCGTTGTCTTCTTCATGGACTCGATCTTCTTCCTTGGGGATTTCAGGCAAGATGACCATACCCTCGAAATCACTTCTATCTTTGCTTGCTAGATGCTCGCTCTTTTGCTATGCCTATGCTACGATGCCTACCACTTGCTATATCATGCCTCCCATGTTGCCATGTCAAGCCCTAACCATCCTTTCCTAGCAAACCGTTGTTTGGCTATGTTACCGCTTTGCTCAGCCCTCTTATAGCGTTGTTAGTTGCGGTGAAGATGAAGTTTGTTCCTTGTTGGAACATGGAGATGTTGTTCCTTGTTGGAACATGTTTACTTGTTGGATATCACAATATATCTTATTTAATTAATGCATCTATATACTTGGTAAAGGGTGGAAGGCTCGGCCTTATGCCTGTGTTTTGTTCCACTCTTGCCGCCCTAGTTTCCGTCATATCGGTGTTATGTTCCGGATTTTGCGTCCCTAACGCGGTCGGGTGATTTATGGGACCCCCTTGATTCGCTTTGAATAAGACTTTTCAGCAAGGCCCAACATTGGTTTTACTATTTGCCTCACCACCACCTTTTCCCTTGGGAGTAATTAACCCAAGGGTCATCTTTATTCAGCCCCGGGCCAATGCTTCTAAGTGTTGGTCCAAACTAAACACCGTGCGGGACCATCCCTTGGCAACTTGGGTTCGTCGGTTCTACTTGCGCTTAACTATCGGTGCGTGGCCTGAGGCGAGATACTGGCGGCTACTATCGAGTGTCGGCACGCCGGGAGGTCTTCTTTGACTTGTTTTATTGCTGTGAATGTCTTGTGGCGGGATTCGAGTGATCGGCTTCCGGGAGAAGGTCTATTCCTTCGTTGATCGCGAGAGCTTATCATGGGCTAAGTTGGGACACCTGCGGGGTTTGAACTTTCGAAAGCCGTGCCGGGTTATGTGGCAGATGGGAATTTGTTAATGTCCGGTTGTAGAAAACCGAAGTTGATCTTAATTAAAATACACCAACCGTTATGCGTAACGTGAGTGTCTCTTTTGGGGTTGATCGAGAGAGAGAACCGCGGTTTAGGGTTATGTTTGGCGTAAGTAGGAGTTCAGGATCACTTCTTGATCATAGTTGCTTCGACCGTGCTTTTGCCTTCTCTTCTCGCTCTCTTTTTGCGTATGTTAGCCACCATATGCTGAGTAACTGCTGCAGCTCCACCTCACTACCTTGCCCTACCTTTAAGCTTAAATAGTCTTGATCTCATGGTGTGAGAGATTGCTGAGTCCGTGACTCACAGATACTTCCCAAACCAGTTTGCAGGTGCCGATGAAACCGTGCGGTGATGCACCTGAGCTCAAGGAGGAGCTGATGAAGACTTTGTGCATTGTGTTGTTTCGTTTGGTGATGATGAGTGGAGCCAGTTGGAACGATCGAGGATCGTGTAGCATTGGGGTAGTCTTCTTTTATTTTGGTTCCGTAGTCGGACCTTGTGTATCTGTATGATGTAATGTTTTACTCATGTATTGTGTGAAGTGGCGATTAAGCCAACTATGTATCTCTTTCCCTTATGTATTGGGTTGTGTGAAGATTACCTCACTTGCGACATTGCTTTGCGGTTATGCCTCTAAGTCGTGCCGACACGTGGGAGATATAACCGCATGTCGAGATTCTGAGTCAAGCGTGATGCTATATTTTATTGTATGAGATGATCATGTTTTGTAAGAGTTATCGGCAACTGCGAGAGCCATATGGTTGTCGCTTTATTGTATGAAATGCAAATGCCTGTAATTGCTTTACTTTATCACTAAGCGGTAGCGATAGTCGTAAAGTAATAGTTGGCGAGGCGACAGCGATGCTCGATGGAGATCAAGGTGTCGCACGGTGGCGATGGTGATCATGGCGGTGCTCACGGAGATGGAGATCACAAGCACAAGATGATGATGGCCATATCATATCACTTATATTGATTGCATGTGATGTTTATCCTTTAATGCATCTTATCTTGCTTTGATTGGCGGTAGCATTTTAAGATGATCTCTCACTAATTATCAAGTGTTCTCCCCGAGTATGCACCGTTGCCAAAGTTAAATCGTGCCCGGACACCCGCGTGATGATGGGTGTGATAAGCTCTATGTCCATCTACAGTGCAAGCCAGTTTTGCACACATGAATACTCGGTTAAACTTGCGAGCCTAGCATATGGAATATGGCCTCGAACACGAGAGACCGAAGGTCGAGCATGAATCATATAGTAGATATGATCAACATAGTGATGTTCACCATTGAAAACTACTCCATCTCCGCGTGATGATGGGTTATGGTTTAGTTGATTTGGATCACGTGATCACTTAGATGACTAGAGATGTGCATTTAAGTGGGAGTTCTTAAGTAATATGATTAATTGAACTTAAATTTATCATGAACTTAGTACGATAGTATTTTGCTTATCTATGTTTTGTAGTAGATAGATGGCTCGTCTGTTGTTCCGTTGAATTTTAATCGTTCCTTGAAAAGCAAAGTTGAAAGATGATGGTAGCAATTACAGGATTGGGTCCGTAACGAGATTATCCTCATTGTTGCCTGAAGAATTACATCACAGGCGCCACTAGGTGCCGAGCCTGCTGCGAACAACGCCGGATGTTATGAGCGTCTGGCGAGCAAAGTGATGACTACTCAATAGTTCGATGTGCCATGCTACGGCTTAGAACCGGGTCTTCAACGGCGTTTTGAGCGTCATGGAGCATATGAGATGTTCGAGGTTGAAGTTAATATTTCAAGCAAATGCCGGATTGAGAGATATGAAGTCTCCAATAAGTTCTATAGCTGCAAGATGGAGAAGAATTCTGTCGGTGAGCATATACTCAAAATGTGCAGGTATAATAATCACTTGATTAGCGGGAGTTAATAGTCCGGATGATAGCGTCATTGACAGAATTATCAATCACTGCCACCAAGCTACAAGAGCTTCACGATGAACTATAATATGCAAGGGATGGAAAATACAATTCGAGAGCTCTCTCATGATACTAAAAGCTGCGGAGGTAGAAATCAAGAAGGAGCATCAAGTGTTGATGGTCAACAAGACCACTAGTTTCAAGAAAAGGGCAAAGGGAAGAAGAGGGAACTTCAAGAAGAACAACAAGCAAGTTCTGCTCAAGAGAAAAACCCAAGTCTGACCTAAGCCTGGCCCGAGTGCTTCTCTGCAAGCAAACTGGTCCTTTGAGCGGAACTGCCCCAAGTTTTGGCGGATAAGAAGGATGGGGTGAACAAAGGTATATGTGATATACATGTTATTGATGTGTACCTTACTAGAGCTCGCATTAGCTTTTGGGTATTTGATCTGGTTCTATTGCTAATATTTGCAACTCGAAACAAGGACTACGGAATAAGCGAACACGGCCAGGGCGAGGTGACGATGCGGCGTGGGAAATGGTTCCAAAGTCGATGTAATGATGAACGCCTTTACCTCTACATCTACCTTGAGATTAGTTTAGACCTGAATAATTGTTATTTGGTGCCAGCGTTGAGCATGAACATTATATCTGGATCTTGTATGATCTGAGGCGGTTATTCATTTAAATCGAGAGAATAATGGTTGTTCTATTTATATGAGTAATATCTTTTATGGTCATGCACCCTTAAAGAGTGGTCTATTTTGATGAATCTCGATAGTAGTGATACACATATTCATAATGTTGAAGCCAAAAGATGCGAGTTGATAATGATAGTGCAACTTATTTGTGGCCTTGCCGTTTAGGTCATATCGATTAACGCATGAAGAAACTCCATACTAATGGACTTTTGGAACCACATTATGAATCACTTGGTACTTGCGAACCGTGCCTCGTGGGCAAGATGACTAAAACGCCGTTCTCGGTACTATGGAGAACAACGATTTGTTAGAAATCATACATACAGATGTATGTGGTCCAATGAATGTTGAAGCTCATGGCGGATATCGTTATTTTCTCACCTTCACGAGATGATTTAAGCAGATATGGGTATATCTACTTAGTGAAGCATAAATCTGAAACATTTGAAAAGTTCAAAAAATTTCAGAGTGAAGTTGAAAATCATCATAACAAGAAAATAAAGTTTTACGATCTGATCGTGGAGGAGAATATTTGAGTTCGAGTTTGGTCTACATTTGAAACAATGCGGAATAGTTTAGCAACTCGCCACCGGAACACCACACGGTAATGGTGTGTCGAGCGTCGTGTCGTACTTTACTTGATATAGTGCGATCTATGGTGTCTCTTACCGATTTACGCTATCGTTTTGGGGTTATGCTTTAGAGGCGGCCACATTCACGTTAAATAGGGCACCATCAAAATCCGTTGAGGCGACTCCTTATGAACTATGGTTTGGCAAGAAACCAAAGTTGTCGTTTGAAAGTTTGGTGTTGCGATGCTTATGTGAAAAAACTTCAACTTTGATAAGCTCGAACCCAAATCGGAAAATGTGTCTTCATAGGATACCCAAAGGACCGCAGGTAAACCTTCTATCACAGATCCGAAGGCAAGACATTCGTTGCTAAGAATGGATCCTTTCTAGAGAAAGGAGTTTCTCTCGAAAAAAGTGAGTGGGAGGAAAGTAGAACTTGATGAGGTAACAGTACCAGCTCCCTTATTGGAAAGTAGTTCATCACAATCGGTTCTGTGACACCTACACCAATTAGTGAGGAAGTTAATGATGATGATCATGAAACTTGAGATCAAGTTATTCTTGAACTTCATAGATCAACGAGTAAGATCCGCGAGAATGCGGTAATCCTATTAAGTCATGCTACTAGATCATGGTGAACCTACGAACTATGAAGAAGCGATGGTGAGCCTAGATTCCATAAAATGGCTTGAAGCCATGAAATGCGAGATGGGATCCATGTATGAGAACAAAGTGTGGACTTTGGTTGACTTGCCCGATGATCGGCAAGCAATAGAGAATAAATGGATCTTCAAGAAGAAGGCCGCAGCGGTAATATTCTGTTTACAAAGCTCAACTTGTTGCAAAGGTTTCGACAAGTTCAAGGGGTTGACTCTGAAGAGACCTTCTCACCCGTAGCGATGCTTAAGTCTGTCGAATCATGTTAGCGATTGCCGCATTTATGATTATGAAATATGGTAGATGGATGTCAAAACTGCATTCTGAATGGATTTCGGAAGAAGAGTTGTATATGATGCAACCGAAAGGTTTGTCGATCCTAAGGGAGCTAACAAAGTGTGCAAGCTCAACGATCCATTTATGGTGCGGTGCAAGCCTCTCGGAGTTGGAATAAGCGCGATAGTGTGATCAAAGCATATGGTTTATACAGACTTTTGGAGAAGTCTGTATTTACAAGAAAGTGAGTGGGAGCTCTGTAGCATTTACGATATTATATGTGGACGACATATTGTTGATTGGAAATGATATAGAATTTCTGGATAGCATAAAAGGATACTTGAATAAAAGTTTTCAATGAAAGACCTCGGTGAAGCTGCTTATTGGGCATCAAGATCTATAGAGATAGATCAAGATGCTTGATTGGACTTTCACAAAGCACATACCTTGATAAAGTTTTGAAAAAGTTCAAAATGGATCGAGCAAAGAAAGGATTCTTTTGTGTTACAGTGTGAAGTTGAGTCGAGACTCAATGCTGACCACTGCGGAAGATAGAGAAAATGAAGGAGTTCCTATGCTTCAATAGGCTCTATCATGTATGCAATCTGTGTACAGACCTGATGTGTGCCTTGCTATTAGTTTAGGGAGGTACCAAAGTAATCGAGGAGTGGATCCTGGGCAGCGGTCGAGAACATCTTGAAATACTGAAAAGGACTAAGGATATGTTTCTCGTTTATGGAGGTGACAAAGAGCTTGTCGTAAATGGTTACGTCGATGCAAGCTTTGACCTGATCGATTCTAAATGTAAACGGATCACGTGTTTATATTAAGCGGTGGAGCTGTCGGTTGGTGCAGTTCTAAACAAAGCGTCGTGGCGGGATCTACATGCGAAGCGGAGTACATAGCTGCGGGCGCAAATGAAGAATGCGGATGAAGGAGTTCATTTCCGATCTAGGTGTCATACCTAGTGCATCGGGACCAATGAAGATCTTCTGTGACAATCTTGGTGCAATTGCCTTGGCAAAAGAATCCAGATTTCACAAGAGGACCAAGCACATCATGAGAAGCTTCAATTCCATCGGGACCAAGTCCGGTGGGAGACATAGATATTTGCAAGATACATACGGATCTGAATGTTGCGAACCCGTTGACTAAGCCTCTTCCACGAGCAAAACATGATCAGCACCAAGACTCCATGGGTGTTAGAATCATTCTTGTGTAATCTAGATTATTGACTCTAGTGCAAGTGGGAGGCTGAAGGAAATATGCCCTAGAGGCAATAATAAAGTTATTATTTATTTCTTCATATCATGATAAATGTTTATTATTCATGCTAGAATTGTATTACCGGAAACATGATACATGCATAGACAAACATAATGTCACTAGTATGCCTCTACTTGACTAGCTCATTAATCAAAGATGGTTATGTTTCTAACCATAGACATGTGTTGTCATTTGATTAGCGGGATCACATCATTAGGAGAATGATGTGATTGACTTGATATTCGTTAGCATAGCACTTGATCGTTTAGTATGTTGCTATTGCTTTCTTCATGACTTATACAAGTTCCTACAACTATGAGATTATGCAACTCCCGTTTACGGAGGAACACTTTGTGCTACCAAAGCGTCACAAATGGCGGGTGATTATAAAGGTGCTCTCGGTGTCTCCGAAGATACATGTTGGGTTGGCGTATTTCAAGATTAGGTTTTGTCACTCCGATTGTCGGAGAGGTATCTCTGGGCCCTCTCGGTAATGTACATCACTATAAGCCTTGCAAGCAATGTGGCCATATGAGTTGGTTCAGAATGATGCATTCAGACGAGAGTAAAGAGACTTGCGGTAATGAGATTGAACTAGGTATTGGATACCGACGATCGATCTCGGGCAAATAACATACCGATGAGGGAACAACGTATGTTGTTATGCGGTTTTGAGATAAAGATCTTCATAGAATATGTAGGAGCCAATATGAGCATCGAGTTCCGCTATTGGTTATTGACGGAAACAGTTCTAGGTCATGTCTATAGTTCTCGAACGTGGGGTTCATGCGCAACGTTACGATGACAGTTTTATTATGAGTTTATAAGTTTTGATGTACGAAGGTTGTTGAGTCCGGATATGATCACGGACATGATGAGGAGTCTCTAAATGGTGAGATATAAAGATTGATATATTGGGACTATATTCGGACCGGAAGTGTTCAGGTGATTTGGAGAAAACGGTGCGGAGGTTGCAGAACCCCAGAGGTAATGGGCCTTATGGGCTTTAGTGGAGAGAGAGGCCCGACACCCCCCCGGATGGCGTGTGCCCTGGATCGGCGATCACACAATCCCGTCCTCACATCACCCGTGCACCTATAGTGGATTGGTTTATATGCACTAAATGCCTAAAAATGCACATAATCCCTAAATATGGTAAATGAGCCCGGAAAAATGCCAAATTTGAACATGGTGATTTGCAGGGTGTATGTTCGTCATAGAAAAAAACCCAGGGCAAAGAATGAATAAAATTTGGATTCCCCTTCAATCTTGGTGATTTCCCTCTCGAGAGCATGGAACTTCTTTGGTGATGGTTATGAAGGTCGTGCATGACGACATAAGCCAAACCTTCTCTAATTTTTACCAGTGCATGGTGAGGTCATACCATGGCACACCATGCCAGGCGTCATGTTTTTCAAGCATTTATTTCATTTCTTCTATAGTTGAAAACCCAATAAACAAACATTTGTGGTTGACAATGCACACATTTCATCGAAATATCTGTCCCTTCCTTGTAAAAGGCATGAGAATTTACTAAGCAGCACGAGCATGGTTTTCGGGCCGTTCTTGTGCACCCTTTCACGCCGATTGTTTGAACTTGAATTATGTGCATTAATGCCTAGGAAATGCATAATCCCTAAATATAAGCAAATGAACCGGAAAAGTGCCAAATTTGAACATGGTGATTCTTGGGTTGTATGTTCATCATAGAAAAAAAACTTCGTGGACAAAGGACAAAGGAAATTTGGGCCCTTCAATCTTGGTGATTTCCCCATGAAACCATGAAACTTGTAAGTGCATCTAGTGCCCTTAGTGATTTTGGTGGATTGAAGACTTATAGGTTAAGGAACTAATGCGTTTGTGAGTGTACACAGGTCTATAAGTCTATGAGGAGTTTGATATTCTGAGAGAAATCGACCCTAAAATGAAGTTCTTTGAAGACTTTGATATTCGAAGACTTTGAAAGTGAAGAAATTGGTGTGACCTTGAAGACTTGGTATTCATTTGAGGAACATGAGCGTGAAGACTTTTGTTTTCGTAGTTCGTTTTCTCTTTCTTGAGTCATAGAAACACCGTTCTTGTTAAAGAAATTAGAAATACTAAGGAAAAATTTCCATGTGATGCTCAACTCAAATCCTACACCTACCAATCCCTTGAGTGAAGCCTTTGGAAATCTCATACAGCTCATCAATTTCTTGATGTGAGATGAAGTTCTTGATCATTGAGAATTTGTTACGTGAGAGTTAGGAATCGCCGGTCTTGGATTGCCTACGATGAGAACATATAATACGAGAATTTGAGAGTCAAATTTCCGACCGTTCTTTTCTTGCTCTGTCCCAAAATATCTTATCCACCTAACGGTCATATCATTGAAGGGCATTTATGTCTTATCATGTCGGGCTGCTCCTAGGCTATAAATAGCCGCCCCTACAACCACTAGCTGGTTGGCTGCTCGAAGAACTTGACACTTGTCATTTGAGAGCAACCCATCCTCAAGGACTTTGGCGAAAATCATCAAGTGAGGAAAACCCAAAACCAAACCCTACAAACCCAAAGTGATTGAGCATCCTTGAAGAAATTGATCTGCGTGGATCCGATGCTTATTACCTTTGAAGACTGTGCTTCTTCCAGACGGTTAGGCGTCATGGTCTAAACATCAAGAGGTGTGAATCGCCAGTGACCAAATGCATGAAGGTTTGGAAGTCGCTGAAGACTTACCACAGTGAATGGGCGAGTGCATGTGACCTTAGTTCAAGGAGAATCTGGTGAGACTTGGTGTCTGGTTGCCTTCGGCCCAGGTGTCCGGGCTGTGTGTCCTCGAGTTTAAATACTCGGCCGCTCAACAGACGTACAAGCAGAGACAGCAGTTGGAACAGTCTACAAATCATTGTCTTCACCAACCTAACTGGTTCTATTTCCTCAACCTTTCATTTCCTCATTCTGTGTTGAGTGTTTGTTCATATTTGTGTTTGAAGACTTTGGTGAAGACTTTCTCAATTTCCTCGGTTCAATTTCTTGATCTGTTGTCTTCATCTTGTGTTATCCTGTGATTATGCTTTACTACTCTGTGCTAGTCTTCATTTCATCATGATGACCATGCGTGTATACATTATGCTTACTTACGAGTATTTATTCCGCTGCAAGTAGTTCTTAGCTAAGAATTTCCTCACCGACAAATTCCTCGATGAAGAATTCATAAAATCGCCTATTCACCCCCCTCTAGTCGATATAGCACTTTCAATTGGTATCGAGCAAGGTACTCCTTGTTACGTGTGATTTTAGTTTAACCACAGGTTTTAGTTATGTCACCGGGTATGATCAAGGTCTCGGCAGGTGTCCTACCTTTGATGACGGACTACCCCTCTTTGGAAGAACAAGATCGAATGCATCTTGAAGCAATGACAACGATCTACGGTATGTTGTGGAAAATGGTGTTCCCTCGGTCACATCTTCTCAGAATCTGCGATGTGAAGAGATTCAAGCAACTCGATTCTCAAGCGAAGAATATCATATGTAGCCATCTGAGCAAAGGTCAATATGGAAGAGTGAGTGCTTTGGAAACTGCTAAGCTTATACGGGATAGGCTGTCCAAAGTGAATGAAGGTGTCTCAACTCAGCGTGACTCGAGTTGATGTTCTTGAATCTCTTCAACGCTTCAAAAGACTCGACAATGAAAATGTTCAACAAACCTTGATCGCCTCTTGACATCTCAAATGAGCTTCAAGCACTTGGCGCCACTGACATCACCGACCATGAGGTGGTGAAGAAATTATTGAGATAAGCTTGATTCCTCATTTGATACTCGCGCGATGATACAAGGCGTGCGACTACAAGTCACTTGATCCTGCTGATATCCTCGAGGCTAAATACTCATGAGTTCGACTTCTTTGAAAAGAGATCTCTATGGTTCTAGCTATGGAAAAGCGTGCCACGAAGGCCAAGGCTGTATGCGAATACGAGTGTGAAGACTCGGAGTAGCCTTGGAGATCTGAAGAATTAGGCGAGGACTAGCCTTTCGTGAAGAAATTCGAAGTTCTCAAGGCGTTGTCGATTTGGAAAATCCTCAAGGAGCGTGATTCCTCATCCGGTGACTATAAGAAGACTTTGTCACAAATGCAAGAAACCTGGTCACTACATCCAAGATTGTCCTCGGTGGGAAAAGATTAAGAAGAAGAAACACAAGGATTACGATTCGATGGCGAAGAAGAAGAAGAAATCATGAAATCTTCATCATCAAAATCCTCAAAGCCTTCTTCTCACAAGAAGCAGCTCCAAAAAGGCTCGGGCATTCATTGGCAAGAAATGGACTACGAAGATGAATCAGGGAACATGAGGAAGAGGCATCGGAAGAATCAGAGTGCGGTGTGGCGAGTCTAGCTCTGCTCTTTGCTTTCGTCGAAGAGTCCATCTTCAACTCTGCGAAAATGACCTCACCAACAATCTTGTGAAGATAGTGATGACTACACTCCCACCTATTGCTTCATGGCAAAGGGTGCCAAGGTACTCAAATATACCTCCTCCGAATCTAGTGAAAATGAATCGATGAAGATCTAAAGCCCGATTACTCAAAACTTGCTAAAATTGCGTAAAACAACAAAGGGCTTTGGAAAAGGTTCAAACCATGCTAGATAAGAGTGATGATATGTTAGGTGAAGAAATGGATCGCACTAAAGCCTATTGAAAATCTTGAGACTTGATCTAGGTTTGATAACCTTCAAGGTCATCATAACACTCTCTTATCGATCATGAGAAACTTTCTTATGAATTTCTTCAAAAGCAAGACTTGAGAAGCTAAGAGTGAGTTATGAAGATCTTGAAGGCGTGATTCATTACTTGCTCAACAAATCAGCGCTTCTCGGAAAATTTGTTCCTCCATGCTTAAGTGCATTGAGCGTGAATGCTAATTCTTCACTGAATGTTCAAATGCTTCAAGATTACAAATTCTTCACTGCTCTGCTATCACTAATTCCTCATCGAGGACATTGCTAGTATCCTTGATGCGAGGCTGAAGGAATTGTACATGGAGCATGTACAAAAGCCTCAAAGGGCATCGAGACTCTTTGTGATGTGCTAAAAGCGGATCCTCAGAACCCTAGGAAGAGGTTGCCTTTGAGAGAAACTCAATCTTGATGGAACATATTGGAGCTTGGCGGTATCCCAAAACCTCATGGGTTCTTGCAAAGGGACCTCGATTGATCCATCTAACTTATCTGACTTTACATGCAAATCTCCTCATTCTTGATGAGTCATTTGACTCCAACTATAAACTGTTCAAAAATCAGAATGGTGAAGTATTTGCTAGATATGTTGGCACTAAGCTGGAGCGGTTCCCCTATGAAGAAAATCTGGTTAGAAGTGCCTTGAAAGTCTTGGTGAATGTCCTCATGACACCACCATGAAGAATAGGAACCCAGATCAAATTCTTCATATGGACCAAATTCTTCATATGGATCCAGTCCTCATACGGACCAAATCCTCACGTGGATCAAATTCCTCAAAGGATCAAAGTCCTCATATGATTATCATCGTGCTAACAACTACATTTTAGAGGGGTAGAGCTAAGGGCTATGAATATGTGCATTATTCTTCAAACCAATATGTTCATAAGTCCTCGAAGAATTTCTCTGCTTATTCATATGCTTACCTAACCCCTCTTATGTGAAGCGAAATGGTTTGGCTTCTATGCCACCATTCTCGTATGGTGCTCATGAGTGATGAACTCTTTGCCACCCTAGATGTGGGTGGTGAAGAAAAGAACTAATCTCTTCTGGGTCAGGTCTCGGGCGTGCCTTAACGTCTAGAAGAATTTCTTGAGGACTGACAAAATTTCTGAAAGGGCCTTGAGCTAACCATGATGAAATGAACTTTCATTTCACCGTCCTCCTCTTGCTTATCTGAATCTTGGTGATGAAATTCATCTAATGAACTTGATATCATATTCTTCCGATGAAGTATATGAGATCGTAAGTTATACTAATTCATCTGCGGATGATCAACCAAAAACCGAGTTGGTTCTCGATAGTGGATGTACAAATCACATATGGTGACAAGAATCTATTGATGGATGCTCCTTATCACCGTCACATCGGCATATCATCTTCTTGACAAAGGCAAAAATCGGTTTGGGTCTTGGTAAGGTTGCGATCTCTAAGGACATACACATGGACAAAGTCATGCTTGTTGAGTCCTTA
>JAHIAM010003077.1:0-22948 GCA_021605205.1 Aegilops longissima
CTGGTCGTGAAAAAGCGGCACTAACCTATGGGGCGGGCATACATAAACACTTGAGCATTGGGTCATCAGCGTATGAACTTGGGCTGTAGCCTTTGGGCTAGAGGACTCGGTTCGGGCTGGCAGGCTGGCGGACTCAAGTATCACCTGACATTTCCCGAAGGAACGGACATAAGGAAATGAATCACATGCCCGGTCAAGTGTCCAAGCAATTTGGGCTAGCGGACTCCGGTGAACAAATTGGCGGACTACTATTCCCAAAGCACGAGACTACATTTCCCCATATGAGAGGCTGCCAGGATAAACAACTAGATTGTGGGATCCCTCATACCAAGCATTTCAATCATACCATAATATCCCGATTGAGTAAATACAACAAGGCATCACAACAAAACTCTAAATCAAGTACTTTATTTAAGAGCTCAGGAATACATATTATAGTCATACGGTGGGGTCACATGACCCAACACTCAAATCATACAATCATACAAGCATTTGGAAGCAAAGTAGTCTGGTCGGACTCTAGAAAGAAAAAAGCTTTTGGAGCCTTTCTACTTGGCCCTTCACAATCTTAGATCGCCACAAGGTGGCTAACCTTCTCGTCAACATCCATAGAATCCGTCGGAGGGTAGTAAGTCCTCGAAAAATATTGATTAGGCAAACATGAGTACAAGGTACCGCAAGTCTTCACAGTCCTATCATCATGCAATTCTCAAGGAAGGGTGGAGTTATTTGCACAAGCCGCTTTGACTCTTGGCTAAGCTATCCAACGTGACACACTTTGTAAAGCATTTTTCTACCAGTCCCTATTCACCATCACAATACTCCCCGTGGATCCTCTCCGTCATCCCAGAGGGCCATCCACGATACTCACCTATCTTGAGGCTTTTAGTAGTATCCATTTTTGTCTTGTGAATAGGTAACCGAAGTCCTTCTCCGTGGACACGGCTATTGAATGATCATATTTAACCTGGGGGTTACTTCTTCACCTGGCTCCACCTTATAAATCGTTTACGACATGTACTCGGCAACCTTCAGCGGAAGCCCAGCGTGGGTGTGCACACCTACCTAAACACTCAAGTCCCTAGTCCGGTTATGCCTATTGGGTTCCATCCCGAAGTCGGCGAGGTTTCCCATACAGCCCACGATGTTGCGGGGTTAATACCAAGCACTTTCGGTCCGGGCCCGGTGCCTACCGCAACACAACCCCTAAGGTCAGCGTGCGTCGGCCCCCATCATCTACAAACACGAAACTACTTGCAACTCCGGACTATGACAGGGGTGGTTAAAGCGAAGGTCCATTGGTTTGGGCCCAATCGTGGTAGTAGCTAGTTCATGGATCACAAACACAGATCTCAGTTCTTAAGTTGGCCTCAATGAAACAACCCACCATTACTCCCGGCCCTCATCGATACCTTTACCTCGTGTTCCACACCTCGAACCAACACAACCTTTCCTCCGGTTCATCATCCCAAAAAAATCTAAGCCAACATGATGGGGTCACAAACTGGCCAATCAATCCTACAAAAGTGGGTTTTCAACTTTGGGCAAACACACAAAAAGTTTTGAAAAATTTCCGTTGTCTTAATGCGGTAAAATGAGAGGGCGAAACATGGGTTTTATCGGAATGATCAATGAATTGCTTGCGATGGGGGGTGAGAACTGCCCTTGGATGGGTAATCGAGGTTATCTTGAGGCGAACCTATCATGAAAACACAAAAAAAACATACAACCAATATGCAACAATATGATATGCGCATGGCAAGATGAATGTGTGTTGGCCTAATGCAAGTTGAAGGGCGGGGATGATCTCATTTGAACCAAGGTTCAAATGATAGATCATGAGTTAGTCTAATGGTGCACAATCTTAATCTGGTTATTCAGCATAGTTAACTTGTTTTTAACATGCATGAAACCTGTACCAATGGATAAGTGTATTTTTTCTGATAAATTTTCATATATAAATCTTTGCATTTGGGTTATAGAATAAAAGTTATAAGCATTTGAAATTTGATTATATTCATTTTGTATATAAAAATAATTCGAATTTGAATTAATCTGTCGACATGAAATTCAGCCTTGCGTCGAGAGTCGATATAGAATTCGTCGGTCAAGCGATTGGGACCATAGATTGGTTTAACTAATTAGTTTAATTAAAACTAATCCTAATTAGATTAAGGGAGGGTCACATCATTGACCGGAGGTCAGCGGGCCTGCCGAGATCGCTCACTCGTCTAGCCTTGGCGAACTGAGCAGCGGTGGAGCAAGTGCTTTTGCACTTTAAGACCAAATGGGCCAGGGCCTCTCTGGTGTATTTGAGGTGAGCAGCTTAGTGGTGGTCAGTAGGGTTAGGGGTGGCGGATGGGCGGCTGACAATCGAGGCGGCGCCAGGGGCTCGACCACAAGCGGGTTTGAGTTAGAGGGCGGCGGCCTTGGTGATCTGCAGTTGAGCCGTGGAAGCGTGGTAGTCACGATGGGCATAGTGGTGTGGCCAATAGGTGGCAGAGGCTCGTCGGCGGTCCAATGATGGAGTTCAGCGATCACCGAGTGCTGCTGTGGTGCAAGAAGAAGAAGCGGAGAAGGATGGAGGTAGCTAGGCTCACAGTGAACGTAGAGCCGTCGGTAATCTTGGCGATGGGGATCTCCGGCCTTGAGCTCGGCGGGTGAGTGAGTGGCCTCGGGGGTTTTGGAGGCGAGGAACTAGGCTTCAGGAGGTGGTCTTGTTGGGCTGCAGGACATAATGAGGAGGTATGATCGTGAGAACCGGGCGTCGGCGATTAGCCCGTCGGCGATGGCGTCGGCAGTCGGTGGCGAGAGAGGGTGTCCGGGTGGTCGGGTGACGGGTGATCGGTGGCGGCGAGGATGGCGCGGCTGCCAGCTGCGGCGCGGGCCTGCTGGCCAACAGCTGGCCTTTGGCTGCTGGTTGGCAGCGGTGGGCGATCGTGAAGCGTGATCAGGTTTTCTATTTTTTATTTTTCTATTTCTGCAACTCTGTTTAGGGTTTTTAAAATACCAAAACCTTTTAAAAATTACCAAAATGCTCCTGGTCACTTGTTGGAATATTCCCAACATGAAACATTTAGTTTGACAATTTTGAACACTTAGAATATTTTCCATAATTTAAAAATGCTCTTTCAAAAACTTGAATTATATCTAGAACCCTTAGGTGACCTAGAAAATGTTCCACCTTCTTTGACATGGATCTAAACCCACAAAGAGGATGAGCATTTTGAAGGGCATTTAGGATTCATTGAAATAAATTTTAGTAAACCCTAGTTCTTTTAAGGGGGGTGTTGGGGTTTCTGCCTTCCCCATTTCAAATTGAGATGAAATTTAAACATGATGCACACCCTAATGCATGGTCTATTGGGATGTGACGGAGACCCTTGTTCGGCAGCCTTGCATCACTTATCTCCTTGAGGGTGTTGCGCCCTGCATGAGCCCCACCTCGCCGCCCCATGCACTTGGATCAGGCGTCCCGTCAAATCCTGCCCTGCAGACCGATCCTCGGCCACGGTGACCTCGCCCGTCCGCCAGCTCCTCGCCATCGCCAGTCGACCAGCCTCACTTTGCTCCGGTCGTAGCGACCAGGAGGCGCCCGTTGACTTGCCTACAAATGCGCCCGGGTGGAGTCGTCGCCCATTGACGGTATGCCTGGGCCACTTCTTGACGGCCCGGCAATGCGGCCCACCAAGCTCCACCAAGGGCCTCGGCCATGGGTAAACAACCGAACCCCCATGCATTGTTGGGCTAGCGGTTATTGGCGTAGTTTTTCCCGTCTGCGATTTGTCTAATTATCCGGTGATTTATAGTTTCTGAAAACCCCTGTTCATCATGCATATAATAACTTTTTGATTGCATCACATGTAAACTTAATATAAAACTTGCTTAAAATTTTGTGTTGTTTAATAATTTGCCACTTTCATCTATGTTAAAAATGTTTATGCTGTTTGTGTTTATTTTGCATAATGCCATGCTAAAATGATTTATTTCATAACTAAATAATGGTAGCTCCATTTTAATAAACTTTATATGTAAATGGGGTGGGAAAATGCCTAGTTTAACATGGTACAGTTTATTTTGCTGTTTAACAACATTAAAATTGTGTTTAGGGCAGAACAGTTACAAATTTGAAATATGCATATGAGGATTTTCGGAATTGTTGTTAGATTGTTTCGGCCTCATTTAAAGTTGCCTAGGTAGGTAGTTTTGTTGTGCTTCACCCTTGCCATGTTTAACACCATTTAATATTGTTGAGTACCTAGCGAGATCAGACAAATAACTTGAATGTGGTGTTTCGTCAATATGCACAACTCGTTGCTTATTGAGCCCATAATTTGTAGTTTTGTTTGTGTATATTGCCCATGCCAATTAAACGGACATGCATCATACTTGTTTGCGCATCATGCCATGTTTATGTGATGGTTGTTTACTATGTTGTTTGCTTCTTTCGGTTTGCTTCTACTAGCTTCGGTTTACGTTCCGGAGTTGTGAGGATTCGATTAAACTTCTTACATTTGTCTTCTTCATGGACTCGTTCTTCTTCCTTGCAGGATTTGAGCAAGATGACCATACCCTCGAAATCACTTCTATCTTTGCTTGCTAGATGCCGGCTCTTTTGCTATGCCTATGCTATGATGCCTATCACTTTATCATGCCTCCCATATTGCCATGTCCAACCAACCATCCTTTCCTAGCAAACCATTGTTTGGCTATGTTACCGCTTTGCTCAGCCTCTTATAAGCGTTGTTAGTTAGGTGAAGATGAAGTTTGTTACTTGTTGGAACATGGAATGTTGTTCCTTGTTGGAACATGTTTACTTGTTGAGGATATCACAATATATCTTATTTAATTAATGCATCTATATACTTGGTAAAGGGTGGAAGGCTCGGCCTTATGCACAGTGTTTTGTTCCTCTTGCCGCTAGTTTCCGTCATATCGGTATTATGTTCCCGGATTTTGCGTCCCTAGCAGGTTGGGTGATTATGGGACCCCTTGACAGTTACTTTGAATAAGACTCCTCGGCAAAGGCCCAACATTGGTTTTACCATTTTGCCATAAGCCTTTTTCCTTAGGTTCTGGAGACTCAAGGGTCATCTTTATTACAACCCCGGACCGGTGCTCCTTGGTCTTGTTAAACCAGCGATGTCGGCCTTGAGCAATCGGAGGTATATACCAACCCGGCGTCTCGCTCATCGGTGTGCCACGAGACCGAGATATGTGCAGCTCTATCAGGTTTGTCGGCATCCAGTGACTTCTGGTCTTGTTTTATTCTTTGTCGAAATGTCTTGTAGTCAGGATTCGAGGCGATCGGGTCTTCCGGTAGAAGGTATCCTCCGTTGACCGTGAGCTTATCATGGGCTAAGTTGGGACACCTGCAGGGTATTATCTTTCGGCCGTGCCAGCGGTTATAGGGCAGATGGGAATTTGTTAATGTCGGTTGTAGAAAACCGAAGTTGATCTTAATTAAAATACATCAGCGCGTTTGTAACAGTGATGGTCTCTTCTCGGCGAGTCAGGGAAGTGAACATGTGGAGTTATGTTTGGCGTAGGTTGTTCTAGGATCACTTCTTGATCATAGTTTTTGACCGTGCCTTGCTTCTCTTCTCGCTCCCTTTTGCGAATGTAGCCACTAGATATGCTAAACTGCTGCGGCTCCATCTCACTACTCTGTCCTTCCTATAAGGTTAAATAGTCTTGATCTCGTGGGTGTGAGTTGGGAGTCCCGTGACTCACAGATACTTCAAAACCAGTTTGCGGTGCCGATGAAACCGTGCAGGTGGCCTGAGCTCAAGGAGGTTCTGAAGATCATGTTCATTGTATTGTTTACGTTTGAGTTGATCGGTAGTGGAGCAGTTGGGGCGATCGGGGATCGTGTAGCATTTGGGGTATCTTCTTTTATTTTGGTTCCGTAGTGGGACCTTGATGTATCTGTATGATGTAATGTTTTACTCATGTATTGTGTGAAGTGGCGATTGTAAGCCAACTGTATCTCTTTCCTTATGTATTACATGGGTTGTGTGAAGATTACCTCACTTATGATGATGCTTTCAATGCGGTTATGCCTCTAAGTGGCTAACCCGTGGGAGATATAGCCGCATCGAGGAAATTCAAGTTGGTAATCAAGCCATCGACTTAAGAGCCCTGCTTGATTGAATCGCTGATTTTGTTGAGTCTAGAATTATTTTTTGAGTCTTAGGATTATATATATCGAGTAGGATTCTTTTTACTCCTCGGTCCTTAAATCGCTCTGGTGAGGCATCTGCGTGAAGTTTGACTCTTTCTCTTCTCAAATTTCACTAAATTTTTTTTTTAGGATCACTTGGTATCTTGGAATCGTTCGATGGTTTTGTGGCGAGTTGTTCTTGGTGCCTCCTGTCATTTAGGGTTGTGGCGGTGTCCGGGAGTTGAGCTCGAGGTGTTGTTGTCACAATTTTATCGTTGCGATTACGGAATACAGGCTTTGCGACATCAAATCTCTTTTGTACAGTTGTTGGTGAGATAACCTCGATAACTTGATCTTTGGGCGAGCTCGAGATTGCCATGGCTAAGTATAGCGGATGCTTTTCGGTCGAGGTACGATTTTGAAGGTTTTCTTAGTTATGTGTTGAAGGATGGATACAATTTGGATCTAGGTATTGTTAGTTTGGGTGATATATTTTACATCTGTCCCCCAACACAGTTGCATAACCGAGAAAGTTTGAGGAGTTTATGGGTGGGAATTCAAGTAGCTCCTAGAATATCTTTACGCGGATGCATGATATGGGATTGGGTAAATCTCTATCATATGTATTTGTTCCGGCATTACATAAGCCAAATCCTTTGTTTTTTTGTTCCGTTTTGTGGTATACAAGTTGCTTAAATACCAAGTGTTGATTCCTTACCTCATTCTAAATGGTGTTCTCATATTTCTATGTGAATACTAATCCTTCTTGATCTTGAGCTTGTCATGTCAATTCTTTTCTCAACGTGCTTCTCTTCAAGTAAATCCGATCATTGCAACATTCAAGATCAATTCTAAGCTTTTCTCTTGGTACGTTTCATCCGACCCAAGTTGTTTTTGTTTCCGCCCTCCACCCTTTTTTTTTCTTCAAGGACTCAGATTTCTTAATCAAGTATCCATTTTATTGAGGAAGTTTCTTCATTCTTTTCCTTTAATTTTTATCGGTGATTTCTCATTGAAGGCGCTAAAGGGCTTCAACCTTATCATTGTTCCATTCTAATTTTCTTCTCGATTTAGTTTCAAGATTTGGTGTTGATCTTATCCTTTTCCTCTTTTCACAATGCTTTCCCATTCCGATGCACCAATTAATCATTCTTATCGCTATTTAATTGTTTGGTCTTTGAAGATATCTCTGAGATTAGTGTTTTCCCTCTGCATCAATTCTAGCTATTTGGGTCTTACCTTATTCAGCCATTTAATTCTACGGCGCCAATCTATCTTTTAAATCGTTCAGCGGTGTTTCTTTTGAGTGGGCTAACCCAGGGTCTTTCCAGGTCTTACGACTCTTCTAATTTATCTGGAGCTATTCCCAAATTCTTTTGAAGCTTGGCGTAGAATGAATTGTCATCGTCATATCTCTTTCTCCAAGATCTTTCACATTCTTTTCATTGTTGGTTGAACCTTTATAATTTCATTCGAGTGCCTCAACAATTCATGCTGGTGTTTCTCATTCGGTCTCAACATTTGAAAACAGAAGAAAGTTTCTCTTAAATCTTGCTCCATTCTCTTCAAGATTCATGGTTCTAGCTTGATGCCATCCTCTCATAATTATTTTTAGATTGTGAGAATTCTTTTCACCACCGGACATTTCGAGTCTTTTCGTTTGATTCTCGGGGCCATCATCTCAAATTATTCATTCAAGCGTTCAACTCTTGTTTTCCAAATCTTACGGTGCATCATTCAAGTATTCTCTCAATCAGCTCGTCATCTATAGTTCCTTGTATCGTCCTCTCTATTTCATTCGTTTTCAATTCTTCCGATGATTTGTGCCTTTGCTACTTTCATTTTCAATTATTACGGGTTTGTTAAGATTCCTCTTCCTATGTTCTCATATTAATTTATTCATTGTTTCAATCCTACCGGTGGTTTGTTCAAGAGTTCTCTTCCTTCGTTATCATATAGATTCATTAGTTTCTTTTCCAATCCTACGGTGGTTAGATTGAAGACCTTCCCAAGTTTGCATATCTATCTTAATCCTTTCTACGAGAATAAGTAGTACCAAATCCATTGCTTGACATCAATTTAATTGGTGAAGGATGAGCATAATGTAATTCTTATTCTTGTTTCATCTAGTAAATTCAATTCCTTATTAGGAGGATCGTCAAAATTAGTGATTTCATTTGTTCATCTTTCTTTCCGGAGTTCAAGTTTTCTCGGCTATATCATTTCAAAGCTTCATCTTATCCTTTGCAAAGCTTCACCTTGTGTTGTCAACTTCTCTTTCTTTTATCATCCTTTTGTTTACGGAGTTCATCATGGAGGCTCTACATGGTGCTTCCTCAAAGTTCTTTTCATTCTTCAATTGTTCATAAAGATTTCTGCTGAGTTAAGATCCGTCAAGCTTTACTCTAAAATAAACATGGTGTTCACACATGTTTTGTCTTGAGGAGTTCAAGCATTCTTCATCTTGCATTCAAAATGCAATTCTTTCTATCATTATCTTTTGAGGTGGTGTTATGTCATTCTTGACAATTTCCATTAGTGTTTCTTGATTCACAAGTTGTCAGGAATGAGATATTTAAATCCATCATTTCTCTTCGTTCACGAGATCTTTTCAACCCAACAATTTATCGTTGGTGTTATCTTGTAATAGATTTCATAAAGCCTTCCCTAAGGAATGTTGCTATTATGGTGCTTATCAATGATCCAAGTTTTCCTATCCTCTCAATGAAAAGTTTTCATCTCGTGTTGCTCTCAATCCAACCAATTGTTTCCGTTGGTGGCGACTCACCTCGTAATGTTGAGATGTTTCCATAAGTCCTACAAGCTTATTCGTTTAGTTATTGGTTTCCAACAACTCCGTTATAACCTTCTTGGAAGGTGCTTTCCAAGCTCATTTGTGGAAGAGTTAGCATTTTGTTCTCCATTCTTTTATTGAATGATCTATCTTCAATTTTTTCTTCCGGAGGCATTGTTTGTTACTCTCTTGACCCATCATCTCATTTTGTAAAGATTATATTCTTTTCTTGCTTATCCATTCTTGGTGTTATGAAATCTTTCTTACACCTTGTGCCATTTTCAATAGTTCGGAGGCAGTGTTTGTTGATTTCATCAAATATCCTCCTTCTTTCATCAAGTATCCTCTCATCTTGTCAAGATCATGTTCAATTCCTTCCATTTTTCAGTCAGTGCTGTCCAAATTATATCAATCTTATTCCTTCTCTATCTAGTTTTAACTTGAGTGGTTTCAATATCTATGTTATCACTAAACCTCTTGGTTCTCAGTATCCCATGTTCCTCTTTTCTAACAGTGTTTTCAACCATGTTCATCTTCGTTGTTTTCTTTCTTTCATTTTGTTCAACCTCTCAAGGTTCTTTGGTTTCACTCGTTTGTCAAAGAAGCAACTTAGTTTTACCTCCTCTCTTCCTCTTCGTTTTCTCTCGAGCCATCCTAGATCTCGGGGCGAGATCCTGTCGTAGTAATTGGAGTGTTATGCTCCGGATGCAACTTTCCATATTAATAACTCAACTCTTGCCTTTTCGAGGAGATACGATATTATTATTTCCTTCGTGGTTGGGTTTTGTGTTTTGTTTTGCATTTTGTTCATGTCGCATCTCATCTCATGGCATCATTACGTGCAAGGCTTTTCGTGGCGTCATTGTTTTAAAACTTGCATCCGTAGCGTGGTTGCCGCTCCTCGCTTCCCTCTATGTTGCGTTCATTGACCCTTCGAGATCAACAGTGTTTGGTTCCCTCTTGTCAAACCACCTAACCTCTCTCCGACCCCCTTTTGTCGTCAAAATCTTCCCCAAACCCGACCCGGCGGTCGTCACCAGATTGGATCCGGATCATCCCCTCGTCTATTAAACATCTCCGTTTTCTTATTTAGACTTTCCTAACCTATCTTTTCCCGACCGTCAGTTTTTGATCGGATGATCTAACTCCTCTCTTTCCATATATATATAATCTACCCCTAGTCCATTTTGGACCAAACCCTAAATTCTAGGAGATTTGTCCCTGCGCGCTGCACTCACCAAATCCCCTGGGATCCATCCTCCCCAACCATCGCTGCTTCCTGCCCTCATCTTGCCGGTTCAATCCAACCACCTCCTCCTCCTCTCGATCCACCGCCCGTTCCTCCGTCGCTTGAACCCTCCAGCTGGCGCCTCCTCCTCACCTCGTCTCCCTCACGCTGGCACCACCGGCAGCACCGAGCCACCTCGCGCGCTCCGTGCGTCACACCATGGGCCCGTCGTCCCAGGCAGGAGCTCCTCGTTCGGCGCCGACCACCTCCTCCCGCTTGTCCTCGGGCTCCTTTCCTCGGCCGAGCTGCCAGAATCCTTCCTTGGCAGGGGATCGCGCCTCCGTTCCTTGCGCAAGGACCCGGTGCCGCGTTGACCTTCGGCGTGTTGGGGAGCGTAGTAATTTCAAAAACCCTCGATCACAAGACCATGGTGATGGCATAGCAGCGAGAGGGAAGTGTCCGTCCACGTACCCCGTGAACCCGGCGGGCGTTATAACGCGGGTTGATGTGATAAATGCGTCTTCACGATCCACGATCAAGCACCGAGCGTCTGGCACCTCCGTTCTGCACCGTTCAGCGGTGGCGATCCCGGACTCGATCCAGCAAAGTGTAGGGGATGAGTTCCGTCGGCCTGACGTGGTGGCGATGTTGATGCTCCACGGCGCGGGGGCTTCGGCTCACGCGATATGACTTCTCGGCGCGGGGCCGCTAAGCTCATGACGATATGACCGAAGTGGAATATGGTGGAAGGGCACCGCTGCGGCTGAAGATCAAATGAATCAACGTGTCATGGGGTGCCCCTGCCCCGTATATAAAGGAGCAAGTGCGACGTATAAGCGGCGCTGGAGGTCCTACTCCGGGGTGGGACTCCCCTCTCCTAGTTGGACTAGGACTTGGGGAAGGGGAAGAGGGAAGGGTCCCCTCTAGTCAATTCGGACTGAGCCATGGGGAAGCGCGGCCTGCCCTAGGCAGCCCTCTCTCTTTCCCGCAGGGCCTAATAGGCCAATACTTCTCCCGGCGAATTCCGTAACTCTCGGTACTCGAAAATACCCGATCATTGGAACCTTTCCGAACTCGAATATAGTCGTCAATATATAGATCTTTCGTCTCGACCATTTCGAGACTCCTCGTCATATCCCGATCTCATCAGGACTCCGAACTCCTTGATTACATCAAAACTCATAATATACATCATGAAACCTTAAGCGTGCGGACCCTACGGGTTCGAGAACTATGTATACATGACCTAGAACTACTTTCGGTCAATAACCAATAAGCGGAACCTGGATGCCCATATTGGTTCCTACATATTCTGAAGATCTTTGTCGGTCGAGCATAACGACATCGTTGTTCCCTTTGTCATCGGTATGTTACTTGCGAGAGATTCGATCGTCGGTATCCAATACCTAGTTCAATCTAAATTCGGCAAGTCTCTTTACTCGTTATGTAATGCATCATTCCATAACTAACTCGTTATTACATTGCTTGCACTTATAGTGATGTGCATTACCGAGAGGCCCGAGAGATACCTCTCAGGCAATCGGGTGACAAAACCTAATCTCGAATCGCCAACCCAACATGTACCTTTGGAGAACACCTGTAGTACTCCTTTATAATCACCCGATTACGTTGTGGTAGTACCAAAGTGTTCCTCCGTTAGCGGGTTGCATAATCTCATAATTCTGAGAACATGTATAAGTCATGAAAGCAATAGCAACATACTAAGCGATCAAGTGCTGGGCTAACGGAATGGGTCATGTCAATCACATCATTCTTCTAATGATGTGATCCGTTAATCAAATGACAACTCATGTCTATGGTTGAGGAAACATAACCATCTTGATTAACGAGCTAGTCAGTAGAGCATACTAGTGACACTCTGTTTGTCTATGTATTCACACATATTATGTTTCGGTTAATACAATTCTAGCATGAATAATAAACATTTATCATGATATAAGAAATAAATAATAACTTTATTATTGCCTCTAGGGCATATTTCCTTCAGTCTCCCACTTGCACTAGAGTCAATAATCTAGTTCACATGGCATGTGATTTAACATCAATAGCTCACATCTATATGTGTTAACACCCATAGTTCACATCGACATGACCAACACCCAAAGGGTTAACTAGGTGATAATCTAGTTCACATCCTATGTGATTAACACCCAAAAGTACTAAGGTGTGATCATGTTTTGCTTGTGAGATAATTTTAGTCAGCGATTACATCACATTGAGCCGTAAGTATTGTTTCTATGTCTACAATGCTACGCATGGAGCTACTCTAACTAATTGCTCCCACTTTCAATATGTATCCGATAGAGACTGAGTCATCTAGATCAGTGTTAAAACTTGTATCGGCGTAACCCTTCGACGAACCTTCTTTCACTTCCATAATAGAAACATATCCTTATTCCACTAAGGATAATTTTGACCCTGTCCATTGATCTACTCCTAGATCACTATTGCATTCCTTGCCAAACTTAGTGGTAGGGTATGCAATAGATCTGATACCTGACATGACATACTTTATAGAACCTATGGCTGATGCAGCTTTCATTCTCTTTCTATCTTACTGCCGTGGTCGGGTTTTGAGTCTTACTCAATCTCACACCTTGTAACACAGGCAAGAACTCTTTCTTTGGCTATTCCATTTGAACTACTTCAAAATCTTGTCAAGTATGTATTCATTGAAAACTTATCAAGCGTCTTGATCTATCTCTATAGATCTTGATGCTCAATATGTGACAGCTTCACAGGGTCTTTCTTTGAAAAACTCCTTTCAAATACTCCTTTATGCTGCGAGAATAATTCTACATTATTTCCGATCAACAATATGTTATTCACATATCAGAAATCTTTGTAGTGCTCCCTCACTTTCTTGTAAATACAGGCTTCTCCAAAAATGCATGTAAAACCATATCTTTGATCATCAAGCATATATTCAACTCTGAGATGCTTGCAGGTCCATCGATGGATCGCTGGAGCTTGCACATTTGTTAGCTCCTTTAGGATTGACAAAACCTTGGTTGCATCATATACAACTCTTCTTTAATAAATCCATTAAAGAATGTAGTTTTGACATCCATTTTCAGATTTCATAAAATGTGGCAATTGCTAACATGATTAGGACAGACTTAAGCATCGCTGGTTGAGAAAATCTCATTGTAGTCAACACCTTGAATTTGTCAAAAAAACTTTTTTGCAACAAGTCGAGCTTTGTAGATAGTAACACTACTATCAACATCTGTCTTCCTCTTGAAGATCCATTTATATAATATGGCTTGCCGATCATCAGGCAACTCCATCAAAGTCCACACTTTGTTTTCATATATGGATCCCATCTCAGATTTTATGGTCTCAAACCATTTAGGAATCTGGGCTCATCATATTCCTCATAGTTAGTAGATTCATCATGGTCTAGTAACATGACTTCTAGAATAAGATTACCGTACCTGTAGTGCGGATCTTACTCTGGAAGACCTCTGAGTTTAGTAGCAACTTGATCTGAAGTTTCATGATCATCATCATTAACTTCCTCACTAATTGGTGTAGGAATCACTGGAACTGATTCTGTGATGAACTACTTTCCAATAAGGAGAAAGTACAATTACCTCATCAAGTTCTACTTTCCTCCCCTCACTTCTTCGACTTCTTCTCTAGAAAGGATCCATCTTAACAATAACTTGCCTTGGATCTGTGATAGAAGGTGTACCCGATAGTTACCTTTGGGTATTCTATGAAGGCACTTCTCCGATTTAGGTTCGAGCTTATCGGTGAAAACTTTTCACATAAGCATCACAACTCAAACTGAAGCGACAGCTTAGGTTCTTTGCTAAACCATAGTTCATACGGTGTCATCTCAGCAGTTTGATGGTGCCCTATTAGCGTGAATGCAGCTGTCTCTAATGCATCCCCAAAGCGATAGTGGTAATCGGTAAGATACATCATAGATGCACCATATCCAATAAAGTCTTGATTCTGACGTTCGGACACACCATTATCTGTGGTGTTCCGGTGGGCGTGAAATCTTGAAACTATTTCACATTGTTTTAGCGAAGGCCAAAACTTCGTAACTCAAATGTTTTTCCTCTGCGATCATATCGTAGAAACTTTTATTTTCTTGTTACGATGATTCTTCACTTCACTCTGAAATTCTTTGAACTTTTCAAATGTTTTGGACTTGTGTTTCATCAAGTAGATATACCCATATCTGCTCAAATCATCTGTGAGCGTCGAGAAAATAGCGATACTTGCGTGAGCTTTAACACTCATCGGACCGCGCCATCGGTATGTATTATTTCCAATAAGTCATTTGCTCGCTCCATTGTTCCGAGAAGCGAGTCTTTAGTCATCTTGCCCATAAGGCATGGTTACTTAAGCATCAAGTGATTCATAATCAAGTGATTCAAAAATCCATCGCATGGAGTTTTCTTCATAAACTTTACACCAATATGACCTAAGCGGCGATGCCACAAATAAGTTGCACTATCATCATTAACTTTGCATCTTTTGCATCAATATTATGAATATGTGTATTACTGATCGAGATCCAACAAACTATTTTTATTGGGTGTATGACCATTGAAGGTTTAATTCATTTAAGCAGAACAACAATTATTCTTTGACTTTAAATGAATAACCATATTGCAATAAACATGATCAAATCATATTTATGCTCAACACCAAATAACACTTATTTAGGTTCCACTAATCCCGAAAGTATAGGGGTATGCGATGATGATCATATCAATCTTGGAACTTCTTCCAACACTCATCGTCACTTCCCCTTCAACTAGTCTCTGTTTGATACGTAACTCCACATTTGAGTTACTAATCTGCCAACGAGCAGTATCAAATACTCGGGGCTACTATAAACACTATAAAACACATCAATTTACCTTATCAAATATAACCTTGTTCACTTTGCCATCCTTCTTATCCACCAAATATTCAAGGGTAGTTACGCTTCGGTGACCAGTTCCATTGCAGTAAAAGCCGGTCTCGGGCTTAGGTCTAAACTTGGGCTTCTTCACTCGAGCAGCAACTTGCTTCCTTTTGAAGTTCCCTTCTTCCCTTTGCCATTTTCCTTGAGACTAGTGGTCTTGTCAACCATCAACACTTGATGTTTTCTTGATTTCTACCTTAGCGATTTTAGCATCGAAAGAGCTCGAAATCTTTTCGTCATCCCTTGCATACTACAGTTCATCACAGTTCTACTAACTTAGTGATGGTGACTAAAATTCATCAATCACTATCTTATCGGAAGATTAACTCCCACTTGATTCAAGCGATTGAAGTACTCGGACAATCTGAGCACATGCTCACTAGTTGACGATTCTCCTCCATCTTTTAGCTATAGAACTTGTTGGAGACTTCATATCTCTCAACTCGGGTATTTGCTTGAAATATTAACTTCAATTCTGGAACATCTCATATGGTCCAGCGTTCAGCGTCTTTGAAGTCGATTCTAAGCCGTTAAGCATGGTGCACTAAACTATCAAGTAGTCATCATATTGGCTAATAAGCGTTCATAGCGTCTGTATCTGCTCATGCAATAGGTCTGTCACCTAGCGGTGCATTAAGGACATAATTCTTACTTGCATTGAGGATAAACCTCGATCACGGATCCAATCCATCATTGCTACTAACATTTTCAATATAATTTTCTCTAGGAACACATATGAAAACATAGGAAGCAACAACTAGCGAGCTATTGATCTACAACATAATCTGCAAAATACTACCGGACTAAGTTCATGATAAATTAAAGTTTATTTAATCATATTAAAACTCCCACTTAGGCAGACATCTCTCTAGTCATCTAAGTGATTCATGATCAAATCAACTAAACCATGTCCGATCATCCGTGAGATGGAGTAGTTTCAATAGTGAGCATCAATATGTTGATCATATCTACTATATGATTCACGCTTTCGACCTTTTCGGTCTCACGTGTTCGAGGCCATATCTGTTATATGCTTGGCTCGTCAAGTTTAACCTGAGTATTCGGCGTGCGCTGTTTTGCACCGTTGTATTTGAGCGTAGAGCCTATCACCCCGATCATCACGTGGTGTCCCACGAAGAACTTTTACAGCGGTGCATACTCGGGAGAACACTTCTTGATAATTTTGGTGAGAGATCATCTTATAATGCTACGATCAATCAAAGCAAGATAAGATGCATAAAGGATAAACATCACATGCAATCAATATAAGTGATATGATATGGTCATCATCATCTTGTGCTTGTGATCTCCATCGCGGCTGGCGTCAGTCACCATCGTCACGGCGCGACATTGATCTCCCGTAGCATCGTTGTCGTCGCCAACTATTGTTTCTCGACTATCGCTACTCCTTAGTGATAAAAAAGCAATTACATGGCGTTGCATTTCATACAATAAGCGACAACCATATGGCTCCACGGATTGCCGATAACTTCGGTTACAAAACATGATCATCTCATACAATAAAATATAGCATCACGTCTTGACCATATCACATCACAACATGCCTGCAAAACAAGTTAGGCGTCCTCTACTTTGTTGTTGCAAGTTTCTACGTGGCTGCTACGGGCTGAGCAAGAACCGTTCTTACCTCGCATCAAAACCTAGCGATACCGTCAAATAGACTCGTTTTAACCTTCTCAAGGACGGCGTATACTTTTCGATTCAACTAAAGTGAGAGAGCGGAGACACCGCCGGTCACCTTTAAGCGCAGTGCTCGGGCGGTGAAACCATCTCGGCGTAAGCGTCTGCGTAATGTCGGTCCGGGCGCTTCATCTCTGCATTCTCTCAAGGAAGGAAGTGGAGTTATTTGCAACAAGCCGGCTTTGACTCTTGGCTAAGCTATCAACGTGACACACTTTGTAAAGCATTTTTCATTACCTGAGTTCTATTCACCATCACAATACTCCACCGTGGATCCTCTCGTCATCCCAGAGGACCATCCACGATACTCTACTATCTTGAGGCTTTAGTAGTATCCATTTACTTGTCTGTAGACTGATAGGTAACTTCGAAGTCCTTCTCGTGGACACGCTATTCGAATGATCATATTTAACCTGAGGGGTATACTTCTTCACCTGCTCTCACACTTATAAATCGTTTACGACATGTACTCGGCAACCTTCAGCGGAAGCTAGCGTGGGTGTGACACAACCTACCTAAACACTCAAGTCCTAGTCCAGGTTATCGCCTATTAGGTTCCATCCGCGAAGTCCGGCGAGGTTTTCCCATACAGCCCGAGCGATGTGTGCAGGGTTAAATACCAAGCAACTTTCGGTTGCGGAGCCACAGTGCCTACCGCCACACACCCACCCCTAAGGTCAGCGTGCGTCTGGCCCCCATCATGCTACAAACACGAAACTACTTGCAACTCCGGACTATGAGCAGGGGTGGTTAAAGCCCGAAGGGTCCATTGGTTTTGGGCCCAATGCGTGGTAGTAGCTAGTTCATGGATCCACAAACACAGATCTCAGTTCTTAGTTGGCCTCAATGAAACAACCCACCATGTACTCCCGCAGCTCATCGATACCTTTACCGTCGTGTTCTTGCACACTCTCGAACCAACACAACCTTTCCTCCAGTTCATCATCCCGATGAGCGGACGACACAACTCTAAGCATAGCAAGCATAGCATGGTAGGAATCACAAACATGGCTCAATCAACTCCTACACTAGTGGGTTTGTCTGAATTCTTGTGGCAATGACAGGTCATACAAAGAAGTGGGTTCAACTACGCAACACACAACAGTTGGTCACGTTGTCTTAATGCGGTAAAATGAGAAGCGGCGAGAACATGGGTTTGTATCGAATGATCGATGAATTGCTTGCTGATGGGTGGGGTGAGAACTGCCCTTGAGGATGGGTAATCGAGGTTATCTTGAAGCAGAACCTATCATGAAAACACAGGAAAAACATACAACCAATATGCAACAATATGATATGCGCATGGCAAGATGAATGTGTGTTGGCCTAATGCAAGTTGAAGGGCGGGGATGATCTCATTTGAACCAAGGTTCAAATGATAGATCATGAGTTAGTCTAATGGTGCACAATCTTAATCTGGTTATTCAGCATAGTTAACTTGTTTTTAACATGCATGAAACCTGTACCAATGGATAAGTGTATTTTTTCTGATAAATTTTCATATATAAATCTTTGCATTTGGGTTATAGAATAAAAGTTATAAGCATTTGAAATTTGATTATATTCATTTTGTATATAAAAATAATTCGAATTTGAATTAATCTGTCGACATGAAATTCAGCCTTGCGTCGAGAGTCGATATAGAATTCGTCGGTCAAGCGATTGGGACCATAGATTGGTTTAACTAATTAGTTTAATTAAAACTAATCCTAATTAGATTAAGGGAGGGTCACATCATTGACCGGAGGTCAGCGGGCCTGCCGAGATCGCTCACTCGTCTAGCCTTGGCGAACTGAGCAGCGGTGGAGCAAGTGCTTTTGCACTTTAAGACCAAATGGGCCAGGGCCTCTCTGGTGTATTTGAGGTGAGCAGCTTAGTGGTGGTCAGTAGGGTTAGGGGTGGCGGATGGGCGGCTGACAATCGAGGCGGCGCCAGGGGCTCGACCACAAGCGGGTTTGAGTTAGAGGGCGGCGGCCTTGGTGATCTGCAGTTGAGCCGTGGAAGCGTGGTAGTCACGATGGGCATAGTGGTGTGGCCAATAGGTGGCAGAGGCTCGTCGGCGGTCCAATGATGGAGTTCAGCGATCACCGAGTGCTGCTGTGGTGCAAGAAGAAGAAGCGGAGAAGGATGGAGGTAGCTAGGCTCACAGTGAACGTAGAGCCGTCGGTAATCTTGGCGATGGGGATCTCCGGCCTTGAGCTCGGCGGGTGAGTGAGTGGCCTCGGGGGTTTTGGAGGCGAGGAACTAGGCTTCAGGAGGTGGTCTTGTTGGGCTGCAGGACATAATGAGGAGGTATGATCGTGAGAACCGGGCGTCGGCGATTAGCCCGTCGGCGATGGCGTCGGCAGTCGGTGGCGAGAGAGGGTGTCCGGGTGGTCGGGTGACGGGTGATCGGTGGCGGCGAGGATGGCGCGGCTGCCAGCTGCGGCGCGGGCCTGCTGGCCAACAGCTGGCCTTTGGCTGCTGGTTGGCAGCGGTGGGCGATCGTGAAGCGTGATCAGGTTTTCTATTTTTTATTTTTCTATTTCTGCAACTCTGTTTAGGGTTTTTAAAATACCAAAACCTTTTAAAAATTACCAAAATGCTCCTGGTCACTTGTTGGAATATTCCCAACATGAAACATTTAGTTTGACAATTTTGAACACTTAGAATATTTTCCATAATTTAAAAATGCTCTTTCAAAAACTTGAATTATATCTAGAACCCTTAGGTGACCTAGAAAATGTTCCACCTTCTTTGACATGGATCTAAACCCACAAAGAGGATGAGCATTTTGAAGGGCATTTAGGATTCATTGAAATAAATTTTAGTAAACCCTAGTTCTTTTAAGGGGGGTGTTGGGGTTTCTGCCTTCCCCATTTCAAATTGAGATGAAATTTAAACATGATGCACACCCTAATGCATGGTCTATTGGGATGTGACGGAGACCCTTGTTCGGCAGCCTTTATTATTGCCTCTAGGGCATATTTCCTTCACCATGCGCCCAGCCTCTCTGCATACGCCATGGCGATGAATGAGCTCGTCGCCGCCACCTTGGACCCGTCGTCCGTGCTCGTCTCTACACCCTTGGAGCAGGGCGAGTCGACCAGATCCGGGCGGAGACCCTTGTTCCCGCCGCCCCTCATCGGCGCCGTCTCCTTGATGCATTGCGCCCGCCGGGCCCCTGCCTCGCCGCCCCATGCTTGGATCCGGGCGTCCCGTGCCGTCCACGGCCTGCAGACCGTCCCGGCCACGGTGACCTCGCCGCCGTCCGCCAAGCTCCTCGCCGCGCGACAAGTCCCGACCAGCCTCTGCTTCCCTGCTCCGGATCGGCGAGCGGAGGCGCCCGTTGACTTGCCTCGTCGCCCGGTGGGTCGTGCGCCGACACGCGCCTTGAGGCCACTTCTTGGCCGGCCCGGCAACGGCCTGCCAGCTCCACACGGGCCTCGGCCCATGGGCGAAACAACCGAGCCCCCCATGCCTTTGGGCTAGCGGATTCGGCCAGCGTAGTTTTTTCCGTCGTGATTTGTCTAATTATCCGGTGATTCTGATTTCTGAAAACCCCATTCATCATGCATATAATAACTTTTTAACGATTGCATCACATGTAAAAACTTAATATATGAAACTTGCTTAAAATTTTGTGTTGTTTAATAATTTTCCACTTTCATCTATGTTAAAATGTTTAACATGTTGTTTGTGTTTATTTTGCATAATGCCATGCTAAAATGATTTATTTCATAAGTAAATAATCATAGCTCCATGTTTAATAAACTTTATATGTAAATGGGGTGGAAAAATGCCTAGTTTAACATGGTACACTTTATTTTGCTGTTTAACAACATTAAAATTGTGTTTAGGGCAGAACAGTACCAAATTTGAAATATGCATATGAGGATTTTCGGAATTGTTGTTAGTTGTTTCCGGCCTCATTTAAACTTGCCTAGGTAGGTAGTTTTGTTGTGCTTCACCTTGCCATGTTTAACACCATTTAATATTGTTGAGTACCTAAGCGAGATCGAACCAAATAACCTGAATGTGGTGTTTCGTCAATATGCAACTTCGTTGCTTCTTGAGCTCCACTTAATTTGTAGTTTTGTTTGTGTATATTGCCATGCCATGCTAATTAAGCAGGACATGCATCATACTTGTTTCGCATCATGCCATGTTTATGTGATGGTTGTTTTACTATGTTGTTTGCTTCTTTCCGGTTTGCTTCTCGCTTAGCTTTGGTTTCGTTCGGAGTTGTGAGGATTAGTTCGACTTCTTACATTTGTCTTCTTCATGGACTCGTTCTTCTTCCTTGCGGGATTTCAGGCAAGATGACCGTACCCTGAAATCACTTCTATCTTTGCTTGCTAGATGCTCGCTCTTTTGCTATGCCTATGCTACGATGCTTATCATGCCTCCCATATTGCCATGTCAAGCCCTAACCATCCTTTCCTAGCAAACCGTTGTTTGGCTATGTTACCGCTTTGCTCAGCCCTCTTATAGCGTTGTTAGTTGCGGTGAAGATGAAGTTTGTTACTTGTTGGAACATGGAGATGTTGTTCCTTGTTGGAACATGTTTACTTGTTGAGATATCACCATATATCTTATTTAATTAATGCATCTATATACTTGGTAAAGGGTGGAAGGCTCGGCCTTATGCACAGTGTTTTGTTCCTCTTGCCACCCTAGTTTCCGTCATATCGGTATTATGTTCCCGGATTTTGCGTCCCTAACGGTTGGGTGATTTATGGGACCCCCTTGACGTTCGCTTTGAATAAGACTCCTCCGGCAAGGCCCAACATTGGTTTTACCATTTGCCACATAAGCCTTTTTCCCTTGGGTTCTGCAGACTCAAGGGTCATCTTTATTTAACCCCGGACGGTGCTCCTTGAGTGCTGGCCCAAACCAGCGATGTCGGCGCCCCACAGGCAATCGAGTGCAATGCCAACCCGACGTCTGGCTCATCCGGTGTGCCACGAGCAGAGATATGTCCAGCCCCTATCAGGTTGTCGGCACATCCGGGCAGCTTTCTGGTCTTGTTTTATTGGTGTCGAAATGTCTTGTAGTCCGGGATTCGAGACTGATCGGTCTTCGGTGAAGGAATATCCCGTTGACCGTGAGAGCTTATCATGGGCTAAGTTGGGACACCCTGCGGTATTATCTTTAAAGCCGTGCCAGCGATTATGAGGCAGATGGGAATTTGTTAATGTCGGTTGTAGAAAACCGAAGTTGATCTTAATTAAAATACATCAACGCGTGTGTAACCATGATGGTCTCTTCTCGGAGTCAGGAAGTGAACACTGATGTTGGAGTTATGTTTGGCGTGGGTTGTTCTAGGATCACTTCTTGATCATAGTTGTTCGAGTGCCTTGCTTCTCTTCTCGCTCCCTTTTGCGAATGTAGCCACCAGGATATGCTGGTAAACTGCTGCAGCTCCATCTCACTACTCTGTCCTTCCTATAAGCTTAAATAGTCTTGATCTCGCGGTGTGAGATTGCTGAGTCCCGTGACTCACGAGATACTTCAAAACCAGTTTGCAGGTGCCGATGAAACCGTGCGGTGGCGCACCGAGCTCAAGGAGGAGCTCGATGAAGATCTGTTCATTGTATTGTTTCGTTTCAGTTGATCAGTAGTGGAGCCAGTTGGGGACGATCGGGGATCGTGTAGCATTGGGGTATCTTCTTTTATTTTGGTTCCGTAGTCGGACCTTGATTGTATCTGTATGATGTAATGTTTTACTCATGTATTGTGTGAAGTGGCGATTGTAAGCCAACTATGTATCTCTTTCCCTTATGTATTACATGGGTTGTGTGAAGATTACCTCACTTGCGCGAGTGCTTTCAATGCGGTTATGCCTCTAAGTCGTGCCGACACGTGGGAGATATAGCCGCATCGAGCGTTAGAAATCATCGTCACCGTCATCACCAATGCTCCTCTCATCGGGAGAGGGCAATCTCCATCAACATCTTCACCAGCACCATCTCCTCTCAAACCCTAGTTCTTCTCTTGTATCCAATTCTTGTCTCTAAGTGCAGGATTGGTACACTTAGGTTGCTAGTAGTGTTGATTAATCCTTGTAGTTGATGCTAGTTGGTTTATTTGGTGGAAGATCATATGTTCAGATCCTTTATGCATATTAAT
>JAHIAM010003078.1:0-32263 GCA_021605205.1 Aegilops longissima
GATGGTCAACTTCGCGGCGTCTAGCCTTGGCCGAGCAGAACTGTGGCCGAACAAAGTGCTTTTACTTTCGGGCACCAAATGGGGTCGCGAGGAGCATCTCGTGGGCTGGAGATGAGCCGCGGTGTTTGGTGAGGTTAGTTGGGTTAGGGGTGGCGGAGTTGGCGCCGGCGGTGAGTTTGGCGGCGGGGGGCTCGGGTGATGTCGAACTAGTTGCTAGGGGGCAAGGTGGTAGCGTGGAGTGCATAGTTAGGCCAGCGCAACTCGGTGAGTCACGATGGACAGGGTGGCGTGGCGTTGGGTGGCGGAGCCTCGTCGGCTGACGAGCTCCGGCGGTGGAGTTCGGGTGATCGGCGTGTGCTCGTTGTGGTGCGAGGAGAGAATGGAAGGATGGGGGAGGTAGCCAGGCTCACGGTGATCCCGTAGAGATCCTCGTCGGGGTCGGGGCGGTCGATCTCGGCGGCGGCGAAGGGATCTCCGGCGGTGGCGAGTCGGCGAGTCGGTGCGGCAGCAGGCGGCAGGTGCTCGAGGCTCGGCTTGTAAGCGAAGTCGGCAACAATGGCGACAGACAAAGTCTCGTGGCGAGGCGAGGTGGCTCTGATTCTGACGGAGGAAGCGGCGGCAGTGGCGTCGGCCATGGCGAGAGAAGCGAGAGAGAGGCGGGGAGAATGGGGTGTCACAGAATTGAGGCTGACAGCGGAGAGTCGTCGAGGCGGCAGCGAAGAGGTGAAGCGAGTGGCGGCCAGCTGCGTGGCGCGCCCTGCTTTCGCCAGCGAGCACCAGGCTACTGCTGGCCGAGCCAAGCAGCTCATTGGCAGCACTGCTTTAGGCTGGGCAGCAGTGGGCGAACGCAGGCGACAGTAAATATTTCCTTTTTAGTCTTTTCTAATTTACGCAACTTTGTGGGGTTTATTTAAAATACCAAATCTATTTTAAAATCATCAAAATGCTCCTGGTCACTTGTTGGAATATTCCCAACATGAAACATTTCAGTTTGGCAATTTTGAACATTTAAAATATTTTATATAATTTAAAATGCCCAAGTTCAAAACTTGTGGATTAATCCTAGAACTTTGGATGACCTAGAAAATGATCCACCTCCTTTGACATGGGTTCGATCCAAAACAAAGAGGATGAGCATTTTGAAGGGCATTCAGATTCATTGAAATAATTTTAGTAAACCCTAGTTGTTTTAAGGGGGGTGTTACAGGGTTTCTGCCTTCCCCATTTCAAATTCAAATGAAATTTAACCATGATGCACACCTAATGCATGGTCTATCGGGATGTGACAACTCACCCCCACTCAAAAGAATCTCGTCCGAGATTTAGGATCTGTTGCGAAAAAGGTGGGATACTCAAGTCGAAGGCGATCCTCCCTTTCCCAAGTTGCTTCTTGCTTGGAATGGTTTGACCATTGAACCTTTAGAAACTTGATATTCCGGCGTCGGTGAATGCGCTCGGCTTGATCGAGATCTGAGCGGGATATTCTCGATAGGTAAGGTTATCTTGGAGATCAAGCGTTTAGTGGTCTACTCCACGGATAGGATCAGAAGCAGCGCTGAGTTGGGAAGCGTGGAAGACATCATGGACTCGGAAGATCGGAGGTAGTTCAATTGGTAGGCAACTTCCCTCGTTTGGCAAGAATGCGAAAGGGTCCAATGTAACGAGAGCCAACTTGCCTTTGATACGAAGCGATGGGTTCCCTTTAGAGGAGTAACCGAAGGTAAGCCTTCTCGCCAATTTCATAAGTCATAGGCTTATGCTTGCGGTCATATTGGCTCTTTTGGCGAGATTGGGCTGTTTTCAATTTCTCACGAATAATGCGAACCTGCTCTTACGCTTCTGAATCATGTCCGGGCCAAGAGTTGTCTCTCTCGGTTTCGACCCGATTAAGAGGCGTTCGACATTTCCGTCCATAAGAACTTGAAGGGCTTTGCCCAAGCTGGCTTGATAGCTATTGTTATAAGCGAACTTCGGCGAATGGAAGGCATTTCTCCCAATTCATGCGAAAGAGATGATGAAGCTCGAAGCATATCCTCTAGGATTTGATTGACTTCGTTCTACTTGACCACTTGATTGGGGATGGAAGCGGTGCTAAAGAGGCGAGTTCCCATAGCGTTTTGGAAACTTTCCCAAAATCGAGAGGTGAAGAGACTTCCACGGTGGAGTTAATCTCAATGGAATACCATGAAGAGACACTATTAGAGATGTACAATTCAGCTAGCTGGCTAGCGGTTATACTCTCACGAGCGGGTAGGAAGTGGGCTACTTTGGAAGGCGATCGGCGACAACGAAGATAGCATTATTCCCTCTCTTGGTCTGAGGAAACCGGTAATGAAGTCCATACCGATTTTATCCCATTTCCATTCAGGAATTTCCAAGGTTGAAGGGTACCGGCGAGGCCGTTGATGCTCTGCTTTAACTTCGACAGACAGACGTCGCGATTAGCAATGTATTGAGCGATTTCTCTTTCATCCTAGTCCACCAAAACCTCGGCGTAGATCTTGATACATTTAGTACTACCGGGATGAATGGTGAGAGGAGAGTCATGAGCTTCCCTAAGGATCAATTGCCGTAGCTGTTGTTTCTTAGGAACCACTAAGCGGTTTTCAAAGACAACACCTCGTTCATCTATGGAGAAACATTTAGCAGCTCCGCTAGCGATGTTCTCCTTAATCCGAATATCCCTCTATCATCTTCTTTGAGCAGCTATGATTCGATCCGTAAGGTCAGGTTTAGCCACGAGGGTGGAAAGGAATCCTCGAGGAACAATGTGAAGATTAAGCTTACGAAATTCCTCGTGGAGAATTGGTTGACTTTGTTGTAACATCAGATTGTTACAATAAGATTTGCGACTTAGTCGTCGCCATGACATTAGCTTTGCACAGGGTGTAGGATATTCCTAAGTGAAATCCGTAATCAACTTCGACCAACGTCTTTGCTGAGATTCAAATCCGGTTGGGTGAAGATATATTTCAGACTTTGGTGATCGGTGTAAATTTATAGCGATTACCCGGAAGGTAATGTCGCCGGAGTTTTGAGTGCATGAACCCTGCTGCAAGCTCTAGATGCGTGTGTGGGATAGTTATCCTCATGTGGGCATGGCTGTCGAGAAGCGTATGCAATCACATGACGATCTTGCATGAGTATGCAACCTAGTCCTTGTCGGCGTCATAATAGATAATAAAGTCCTTAGAAATCTGGTGGAACAAATGCAGGGAGCGAGATGTCGAGCGTCTTTTCAGTTCTGAAAGCTGAACTCGCCTTTGTGGCGTCCATTCGAACTTCTTATCTTTCTTGAGGAGTTCGGTTAGAGGTTTAGCAACTTTAGAAATTCTCGAAGCGGCGGCAATAGCTTCGCTAAACAGAAACTCGAACTTGCTTGACCGATTCGGTGGAGTCAATCAAGGGCGGCTTGAACTTCGCTTCGGGATTGACAGCAATGCCCTTACGGAGATTACATGTCCTAGATAGGTCATACGGTAACCAGAATTCACATTTAGAGAATTTGGCATAAAGGCGGTGCTCTCGAAGTTTCATCAATACTAGCCTTAGGTGTTGGCATGTTCTTCCTCATTCTTGGAGTAGATGAGTATATCATCGAGGTATACTCTGACGAATTTATCCAAATACTCCATGAAGATTGAGTTCATTAACCGAGAGAAAGTGGCTGGAGCATTGGTTAATCCGAAGGACATGACGGTGTACTCGTATTGGCCATAACGAGTGACAAAGGCCGTTTAGGAATGTCCCGTTCTTGATTTTGATTTGATGGTAGCCCAACCTCAAATCCATCTTGGAAAAAATGAGAATCCGGCGAGCTGATCATACGGTCGTTGATCACGAGGGCGGATACTTGTTCTTGATAGTGACCAAATTGATAGGTCGGTAATCTACAACCATCCGATCCGTACCATCCTTCTTCTTGCGAAGAGGGCGGGGCAAGCCATGGAGATGAACTAGGGACGGATGAAACCCTTTTGCAAGGACTCATCGAGTTGTTTCTTAAGTTCAGCTAGTTCTGGGGTGCCATCTTATAAGGTCTTCTAGAGATTGGGGCGGTTAGGAATAAGATCTATCACGAACTCGACATCCTGTCGGGTGGAACACTGGCAGTTCCTCGGAAAGACATCCGGAAAATCACGGACTACGGAATATCTTGAGTGCGGAAGGGGTTGGCATTTAAGGAGTAAAGTGGCGCTTAGACACTCGGGTTAAAACATTCCTTTGTTTTGCCGAAGGATGGGTAAGTTGAGCAGTTCTAGTAGAGCAATCAATCTTAGCGTAATGGGTGACATCCGGTCCATACCCAAGATGATGTTTATGTCAGGGACTTGAGAGCTATTAGAGGCAAGAAAGACTAATCATCGACAAAATTTCATTCCATGACTTATTCTAGAGGTTTGCCATCTAGAACCAGGAGTTTAATTTCCATGGAGGTAGGCATGTCACGAGAATGTGGTGTTGTGCAATCGAGCATAGCTCTAGAAATAAATGAATGAGATGCTCGATATCAAAAAAGCGGTTGCGGATGGCAATTAACAAGCGTGCCGAGGGGCGGCGTTGGGATCCTCATAGGTTTCTTGGCGGAGACATAGTTGACATGGCCACGGCGGTGGCAAGCGGCTTAACATAGGGCACCTTTCTGCTGGCTTGCATGACAACAGACTTTCGGCTTGATTGGGGTTGTTAGGGACACTCTCGAATATAGTGGCCCGTCTCTCCACACTTGAAGCAAGTGATCACATTTGGACGTGGAGCAGCACTAGCAGTTGGACCTCCATAAGTCTTGGGTGGAAAATCGGCTGGTTGGGCGGCGCCTCGAAGGATGGCCTCGGGGTGAACCTTGGTGGTAGAGCGATGTTGGGACCCAAACCCGGCGCTCACGGGATCGAGCGGATGGCGATCGAGTCACGGATGTGCTTGCGTGAAGCCTCAAAATCAATCTGCCTTGATTTGGTGTGATAGCCTTATTGACTAACCGGGAAGAGGTACACTCATGCGAGCGGAGATCTCGGCGTAGCTCGGGGCTAAGTCCCTTGCGGAACCTTGCACCTTCTTGGCATCGGTAGAAACTTCTTGGGAGCATAACGTGCTAACCTCCCAAATTCACGGTATGTAGGCATCCTTTGTCGACTGCCTTGGGTGGCTGCAGAATTCCTCACGTTTGCGGTCCATAAGTCCTTACGGAATATGGTGCTCACGGAGGCGGCTTGAATTCATCCCAAGTTGTAACTTGTCAGCGGACGCATAGCCTCATAATTTTCCCACGAGAGACTAGCGGGGCCTTCCGGATGATAGGCGGCAAAGGTAACCTTGTCGGCCTCAGCCACGTTGGCGGAGCGCAGCTTGTGGTGGATCTTTGCGGAGCCAATCATCTGCGTCGAGAGGCTCGCGGAACATTTAATTTTGGAGGATATAGCTTGCGAAATCATTGAGTGAAACCACATCGTTTCTTGGCTGGCGTGCTGTGTTTTGTTCAATCCGCTCCAATAAGCGGTTGGTTTCGCGCTTATTGCGTTACGCTTCGGCATCACCTCGGCCAAGGATGGCGGTTGCGGCGATTCACATTTACGGCTGCTGGCTTCTCCTGCTCTGGAACAGCAGGAGTGTTGCAGTGTTGACCATCACAGGAGACAAAGCAAAGGTTTAAACCAGGATGGCAGAATTTAACAAGGAAGTGCGGAAGGTAATGGATAGCATGGAATGCAAAGATGTTCACCGTATGACATGGTAATATAAAACTGCCATATATATATACCAGCGGTCATACACACCATTCATAGTTTAGTACAAGCTGACGAGTACAACTATAAGGAAAGGCGTTACATCTCATGGAAGCATTCCAACTCCTATACATTATTTTCTACACTTAGGAGCGATACACACTAAGTCGTATTCCACGAGTCACGCAGGGGCGGTGGAAACACAACCATTACCATACTAGGAATACTACTACTATCTCGAGGCAGCTCCATAGTAGTCCTCATAAAGTCACCACCCAAGCACGGAAGTGGAACATGATCGTCAGGAGCAGACAATCTGTGGGGCACATGGACCATAAGGACTCGGATGTGGCCGTGGACCAACAAGCAGTGGCGAGGCAGGGCCCACGAGGAGGTGATGCCTCCAACCTCACGCCACTCCATAAAGTCGGCAGACTCTCCCTTGCAGGGGTACAAGTCTCTCATGTCCATATATCCGGCTTGCACGGCAGGTGCAAACCTAGTCGAGTAGCCCAGTGGTCGAGCGGGCATTAAAGCAGCTCCATCGCAAGGCCGGTTCTCACGGTCCTTGTCCTCCGACAACTTCGGTAGTAGTGCGAAGGTGAGTCCTCATGGGATGCATCGCTGTACAAACCCTAAAGGTAGCCATGCGCCCAGGAAGGATCTTGGCATATAAGCGGAAATCGGTGTTGCTCGGCAAAGCGATTACAGCTCGAATAATAGTCATCATGGAATAGGCTGCATCTTGCAGACATTCCAATAGTGATTCGAGCCCATAAAACGATGAAGTGGCTCGATAGCTCCGGGATAAGATGGATAAATCCGGACCGTGCATAGATATTGGCTTTGATTGAAATCCTAAACTGCTCCTCGGCGGTATATTCAGGATACCATCGATAACCAGACTCAATCATCACCCGGACCAGCATTGCCGTGTGACCGCACACATCAATGCAACGAGTCAGGCGAACCACTTGGTTCTGGGAACGAGTGGCCATCTGAAAGCACAGCCATAATGCAAAGGCATTAGAATTTCTAGGGAAAATCGGGCAGCATAACATCTGTAAATGCTCAAAATCAGATTTGAGACATTACAAAATCAGATTGCATAACCACTCAACAACATTATATCAAGGTTCTGGTTCAAATGATAGCATACTAAAATTTAGTAGCCTTTGAGGCGAGGATGTAACCAACAATCCTATAAGTTACTACGGATTAGTAACACGTGAACACGATAGAGAAGAGAGCCTAGTCCTAAACCCACGTTGAATGAGAAGAGGATGACTCGGATCGGAGGGCATAAGGTAAAAAAGTAAAAAAGAGCCTTCGTTCCTCCACAATCAATTCCCTACATATAACTAAAGCATTTCTAGACTCAACTTGACCAGTTTGGCTTAGCGAACCTACGAGGCAGCCACCTGCTCGATGCCAGCGCTATCGGGACCCGATTCAAGTCACATCGACCTGGCTGGTAACACCTCATATCACTTTGCGGCCTCCATACGGTATTCCACAATTGTCGCCTTACCATGGCCGGGACCGTTTGCGTCTTTTGGCTCACGTATATGATAGTGTCGCTAGCATCCACATGACAAAGAACCGGGCCGACATGGCTGTCGTGAACCCAAGCGGCACTAACCTATGGGGACAGGCATACATGAATCACTTGAGCATGTCGGTCATCAGCGTATGAACTCGGGCTGTAGCTTTGGGCTATGAGGACTCGGTATCCCGGGCTGTAGCAGGCTAGGCAGGACTCAAGTATCACGCGTGACATTTCCCGAAGGGACAGACATAAGAGCGAAATGAATCACATGCCGGCCAGTCAAGTGTCCAGCGGTAGTCTTTGGGCTAGCGAGGACTCGGTGAACAGGGCTGTAGCGGACTACTATCGCTCGAAGCACGAGACTACATTTCCCCATATGAGAGGCTGCCAAGGATAAACAACTAGTTTGTGGGATCCCTCATACCAAGCATTTCAATCATACCATAATATGCCCGATATGAGTAAATACAACAAGGCATCACAACAAAACTCTACAACTCAAGTACTTTATTTAAGAGGCTCAGAGAGCCATACATAACTATAGTCATACAGGTGGGGTCACATGACCCAACACTCAAATCATACAATCATACAAGCACATGCGGAAGCAAACTAGTGCAGTCAGACTCTAGAAAGAAAGAAAGCTTGTTGGAGCCTTTCTATCTACAATGGCCCTTCACAAGTCTTAGATGCAGCCACAGGTGGCTAGCTTACTAAATCGAAGTCAACATCTACATAGAATCCGTCGGAGGGTAGTATAGTCCTCTGAAAAATATTGATTAAGCAAACATGAGTACAAAAGTACTCAGCAAGTCTTACTACAGAATCCTATCATACATGCACATTCTCAAGAAGGAGGTGGAGTTATTTGCAGACAAGCCAGCTTTGACTCTTGGCTAAGCTATCCTCGTGACACACTTTGTAAAGCATTTTGTCGTACAGAGTCCACTAATCACCATCACAATACTCCCGTGGATCCTCTCTCGTCATCCCAGAGAGACCATCCACGATACTCACACTTATCTTGAGGCTTTTAGTAGTATCCATTTACTTGTCTATGAGCTGATATAGGTAACCCGAAGTCCTTCTCCGTGGACACGGCTATTCGAATAGATCATATTTAACCTGCGAGGGTATACTTCTTCACACGCTCTCACCACTTATAAATCGTTTACCGACATGTACTCGGCAACCTTCAGCGGAAGCCCAGCGTGGGTGTCGGCCTCAGCCTACCTAAACACTCAAGTCCCTAGTCGGGTTTATCGCCTATTCGGGTTCCATCCATGAGAGTCGGCGAGGTTTCCCATACAGCCCGAGCGATGTGTGCGGGGTTCCCGAGATACCAAGCGGGCATTGGTACACAGACCACGGTGCCTACATAACACAACCCACCCCTAAGGTCAGCGTTGCGTGCATTGACATGCTACAAACACGAAACTACTTGCAACTCCGGACTATGAGCAGGGGTGGTTAAGAAGCAGAGAGGTCAATTAAGGATCCCAATGTGTGGTAGTAGCTGTTTCATGGATCACAAACACAGATCTCAGTTCTTAAGTTCGGCTTCAATGAAACAACCCACCATGTACTCCTACATGGCCTCTCATCGATACCTTTACCAAATCGTGTTCAACACTTTCACTCTCGAACCAACACAACCTTTCACTCCAGTTCATCATCCCGATGAGCGGACGACACAACTCTAAGCATAGCAAGCATAGCATGGTAGGAATCACAAACATGGCTCAATCAACTCCTACACATACTAGTGGGTTTCATCTGAATTCTTGTGGCAATGACAGTCATGCAAAGGAAGTGGGTTCAACTACCGCAGCACACAACAGTTGAATCGCGTTGTCTTAATGCGATGTGAAGCGAAGCGAGAACATGGGTTTGTATCGGAATGATCAATGAATTGCTTGCTGATGGGCTGGGGTGAGAAGCGCCCTTGGATGGGTAGTCGAGGTTATCTTGAGGCGAGAACCTATCATGAAAGCACACGAAATAAACACACAAAACAATATGCAACAATATGATGCATGCTATGACATGGCAATATGGATGTGTGTTGGCCTAATGCAAGTTGAAAGAGCGGGGATGAACTCATTTGAATCAAAGATTCAAATGATAGCTCATTGAGTTAGTCCTAATGGTGCAATATCTTATTCTGGTTATTCAGCATAGTTAACTTGTTTTAACATGCATGAAACCTGTACCAATGGATAGAGTGTATTTTTCTGATAATTTTTCATATATAAATCTTTGCATTTGGAGTTATAGATAAAAGTTATAAGCATTTGAAATTTGATTTATATTCTGGAATTTATTATATAAAAATAAATCCAGAATTTGAATTCTTGTCGGCATGAGTCAGCGTGTCGAGGGTCAGCAGGTCATCGAGGTCAAGCTGCAGTGGGACCCGCATGTCAGGGTTAGTTTAACTAATTAACTTAATTAGAACTAATCCTAATTAGTTAGCAAGAGGTCCACTGTCATTGACTCGAGGCAGTCAGGGGCCTGATCGGTCGATGGTCAACTTCATGGCGTCTAGCCTTGGCCGAGCAGAGCATGGCAATGAACAAAGTGCTTTTGCACTTTCGGGCACCAAATGGGGTCGAGGAGCATCTCGTGGAGCTGGAGATGAGCAGCGGTGTTTAGTGGGGTTAGTTGGGTTAGGGGTGGCGGAGTTGGCGCCGGTGAGTTTAGCGGCGGCGGGGCTCGGGTGATGTCGAACTAGTTGCTAGGGGCAAGGTGAGGCGCGTGGAGTGCATAGTTAGGCCCAGCGCAACTCGGTGAGTCACGATGGACAGGGTGGCGTGGCCGTTGGGTGGCGGAGCCTCGTCGGCGAGCGAGCTGGCGGTGGAGTTCGGGTGATCGGCGTGTGCTCGTTGTGGTGCGAGGAGAGAATGGAGAGGATGGGGAGGTAGCGAGCTCACGGTGATCCGTAGAAACCTCGTCGGGGTCGGGGAGCGATCGATCTGGCGGCGGCGCGAAGGATCTCCGGCGGTGGCGAGTCGAGCGAGTCGGTCTGGCGGCCGAGGCGGCAGTGCTCGGGGCTCGGCTTGTCAAGCGAAGTCGACGGCAATGGCGACGAGACAAGTCTCGTGGGCGAGGCGAGGTGGCTCTGATTCTGACGGAGGGCGGCAGTGGCGTCGGCCATGGCGAGGAGAGCGAGAGAGGCGAGGGAGAATGGGGTGTCACAGGGGTGAGGCGGCAGCGGGAGGTCGTCGAGCGTGAAGCGGCGAAGGTGAAGCGAGGCGGCGGCCAGCTGCGTGGCGCGCTGCGCTTCGCCGGCGAGCACCGAGCTGCTGCTGGCGAGCCAAGCAGCTCATTGGCGCTTGCTGCTGGGCTGGGCAGCAGTGGGCGAACGCAGGCTGACAGTAAGTTTTCCTTTTTAGTCTTTTCTAATTTACTGTAACTTTGTGGGGTTTTTTAAAATACCAAAACTATTTTAAAATCACCAAAATGCTCCTGGTCACTTGTTGGAATATTCCCAACATGAAACATTTTAGTTTGGAAATTTTGAACATTTAAAATATTTTATATAATTTAAAATGCCCAAGTTCAAAACTTGTGGATTAATCCTAGAACTTTGGATGACCTAGAAAATGATCCACCTCCTTTGACATGGGTTACGAACCAAAACAAGAGGATGAGCATTTTGAAGGGCATTTGGATTCATTGAAATAATTTTAGTAAACCCTAGTTGTTTTAAGGGGGGTGTTACAGGGTTTCTGCCTTCCCATTTCAAATTCAAATGAAATTTAAACATGATGCACACCCTAATGCATGGTCTATACGGGATGTGACAACTCACCCCCACTCAAAGAATCTCGTCCGAGATTTAGGATCTGTTCTGCGAAAAAGGTGGGATACTCAAGTCGAAGGCGATCCTCCCTTTCCCAAGTTGCTTCTTGCTCGGAATGGTTTGACCATTGAACCTTTAGAAACTTGATATTCCGGCGTCGGGTGGTGCGCTCGGCTTGATCGAGATCTGAGCGGGATATTCTCGATAGGTAAGGTTATCTTGGAGATCAAGCGTTTAGTGGTCTACTCCACGGATAGGATCAGAAAGCAGCGCTGAGTTGGGAAGCGTGGAAGACATCATGGACTCTGGAAGATCGGAGGTAGTTCAATTGGTAGGCAACTTCCCTCGTTTGGCAAGAATGCGAAAGGGTCCAATGTAACGAGAGCCAACTTGCCTTTGATACGAAGCGATGGGTTTCCTTTAGAGGAGTAACCCGAAGGTAAGCCTTCGCCAATTTCATAAGTCATAGGCTTATGCTTGCGGTCATATTGGCTCTTTTGGCGAGATTGGGCTGTTTTCAATTTCTCACGAATAATGCGAACCTGCTCTTACGCTTCTGAATCATGTCCGGGCCCAAGAGTTGTCTCTCGGTTTCGACCAGTTAAGAGGCGTTCGACATTTCCGTCCATAAGAACTTGAAAGGGCTTTGCCCAAGCTGGCTTGATAGCTATTGTTATAAGCGAACTTCGGCGAATGGAAGGCATTTCTCCCAATTCATGCGAAAGAGATGTGAAGCTCGAAGCATATCCTCTAGGATTTGATTGACTCGTTCTACTTGACCACTTGATTGGGGATGGAAGCGGTGCTAAAGAGGCGAGTTCCCATAGCGTTTTGGAAACTTTCCCAAAATCGAGAGGTGAAGAGACTTCCACGGTCGGAGTTAATCTCAATGGAATACCATGAAGAGACACTATTAGAGATGTACAATTCAGCTAGCTGGCTAGCGGTTATACTCTCACGAGCGGGTAGGAAGTGGGCTACTTTGGAAAGGCGATCGACAACGAAGATAGCATTATTCCCTCTCTTGGTCTGGAAACCCGGTAATGAAGTCCATACCGATTTTATCCCATTTCCATTCAGGAATTTCCAAAGGTTGAAGGGTACCAGCAGGCCGTTGATGCTCTGCTTTAACTTCGACAGCGAGGCGTCGCGATTAGCAATGTATTGGCGATTTCTCTCTTCATCCTAGTCCACCAAAACCTCTGGCGTAGATCTTGATACATTTAGTACTACCGGGATGAATGGTGAGAGGAGAGTCATGAGCTTCCTTAAGGATCAATTGCCGTAGCTGTTGTTTCTTGGGAACCACTAAGCGGTTTCAAAGACAACACCTCGTTCATCTATGGAGAAACATTTAGCAGCTCCGCTAGCGATGTTCTCCTTAATCGAGATATCCCTCTATCATCTTCTTTGAGCAGCTATGATTCGATCCGTAAGGTCGGGTTTACGCCACCGGGGTGGAAAGGAATCCTCGAGGAACAATGTGAAGATTAAGCTACGAAATTCCTCGTGGAGAATTGGTTGACTTTGTTGTAACATCAGTTGTTACAATAAGATTTGCGACTTAGTCGTCGGCCATGACATTAGCTTTGCACGGGTGTAGGATATTCCTAAGTCGAAATCTGTAATCAACTCGACCAACGTCTTTGCACGAGATTCAAATCCGGTTGGGTGAAGATATATTTCAGACTTTGGTGATCGGTGTAGATTTACATAGCGATTACCGGAAGGTAATGTCGCCAGGTTTTGAGTGCATGAACCCTTGCTGCAAGCTCTAGATGCGTGTGTGGGATAGTTATCCTCATGTGGGCCATGGCTGTAGAAGCGTATGCAATCACATGACGATCTTGCATGAGTATGCAACCTAGTCCTTGTCGCGGCGTCGCAATAGATAATAAAGTCCTTAGAAATCTGGTGGAACAAATGCGGGAGCGGATGTCGAGCGTCTTTTCAGTTCTGAAAGCTGAACTCGCCTTTATGGCGTCCATTGAACTTCTTATCTTTCTTGAGGAGTTCGGTTAGAGGTTTAACAACTTTAGAAATTCTCGTGAAGCGGCGGCAATAGCTCGCTAAACCGAAACTCGAACTTGCTTGACCGATTCGGTGGAGTCAATCAGGGCGGCTTGAACTTCGCTTCGGGATTGACAGCAATGCCCTTACGGAGATTACATGTCCTAGATAGGTCATACGGTAACAGAATTCACATTTAGAGAATTTGGCATAAAGGCGGTGCTCTCGAAGTTTCATCAATACTAGCCTTAGGTGTTGGCATGTTCTTCCTCATTCTTGGAGTAGATGAGTATATCATCGAGGTATACTCTGACGAATTTATCCAAATACTCCATGAAGATTGAGTTCATTAACCGAGAGAAAGTGGCTGGAGCATTGGTTAATCCGAAGGACATGACGGTGTACTCGTATTGGCCATAACGGTGACAAAGGCCGTTTAGGAATGTCCCGTTCTTGATTTTGATTTGATGGTAGCCCAACCTCAAATCCATCTTGGAAAAAGGCGAGGATCCGCGAGCTGATCATACGGTCGTTGATCTGAGGCGGATACTTGTTCTTGATAGTGACCAAATTGATAGGTCGGTAATCTACAACCATCCGATCCGTACCATCCTTCTTCTTGTGAAGAGGGGGGGCAAGCCCATGGAGATGAACTAGGGCGGATGAAACCCTTTTGCAAGGACTCATCGAGTTGTTTCTTAAGTTCAGCTAGTTCTAGGGTGCCATCTTATAAGGTCTTCTAGAGATTGGGGCGGTTCAGGAATAAGATCTATCACGAACTCGACATCCTGTCGGGTGGAACACTGGCAGTTCCTCGGAAAGACATCAGGAAAATCACGGACTACGGAATATCTTGAGATGCGGAAGGGGTTGGCATTTAAGGAGTAAAGCTGGCGCTTAGACACTCGGGTTAAAACATTCCTTTGTTTTGCCGAAGGATGGAGTAAGTTGAGCAGTTCTAGTAGAGCAATCAATCTTAGCGTAATGGGCTGACATCCGGTCCATACCCAAGATGATGTTTATGTCAGAGGACTTGAGAGCTATTAGAGATGCAAGAAAGACTAATCATCGACAAGAATTTCATTCCATGACTTATTCTAGAGGTTTGCCATCTAGAACCGGGAGTTTAATTTCCATGGAGGTAGGCATGTCACGAGAATGTGGTGTTGTGCAATCGAGCATAGCTCTCGAAATAAATGAATGAGATGCTCGATATCAAAAAACGGTTGCGGATGGCAATTAACAAAAAGCGTCCGAGGGCGGCGTTGGGATCCTCATAGGTTTCTTGGCGAGAGACATAGTTGACATGGCCACGGCGGTGGGCTGGCAACATAGGGCACCTTTCTGCTGGCTTGCGCGACCAGCAGACTTTCGGCTTGATTGGGGTTGTTAGGGACACTCTCGAATATAGTGGCCCGTCTCTCACACTTGAAACAAGTGATCACATTTGGGCGTGGAGCAGCACTAGCAGTTGGACCTCCATAAGTCTTGGGTGGAAAATCTGGCTGGTTGGGCGGCGCCTCGAAGGATGGCCTCGGGGTGAACCTTGGTGGTAGAGCGTATGTTGGGACCCAAACCCGGCGCTCACGGGATCGAGCGGATGGCGATCGAGTCACGGATGTGCTGCGTGAAGCCTCAAAATCAGTGCCTTGATTTAGTGATAGCCTTATTGACTAACCGGGAAGAGGTACACTCATGCGAGGCGGAGATCTCGGCGTAGCTCAGGGCTAAGTCCCTTGCGGAACCTTGCACCTTCTTGGCATCGGTAGAAACTTCTTGGGAGCATAACGTGCTAACCTCCCAAATTCACGGTGTAGGCATCCTTTGTCAGCCTGCCTTGGGTGGCTGCAGAAATTCCTCACGTTTGCGGTCCATAAGTCCTTACGGAATATGGTGCTCACGGGCGGCACTGAATTCATCCCAAGTTGTAACTTGTCAGCGGACGCATAGCCTCATAATTTTCCCACGAGACTAGCGGGGCCTTCGGATGATAGGCGGCAAAGGTAACCTTGTCGGCCTCGGCCACGTTAGCGGAGCGCAGCTTGTGGTGGATCTGCGGAGCCAATCATCTGCGTCGAGAGGCTCGGCGGAACATTTAATTTTGGAGGATATAGCTTGCGAAATCATTGAGTGAAACCACATCGTTTCTTGGCTGGCGTGCTGTGTTTTGTTCAATCCGCTCCAATAAGCGGTTGGTTTCGCGCTTATTGCGTTACGCTTCCGGCATCACCTCGGCCAAGGATGGCGGTTGCGGCGATTCACATTTACGGCTGCTGGCTTCTCCTGCTCTGGAACAGCAGGAGTGTTGCAGTGTTGACCATCTGGGAGACAAAGCAAAGGTTTAAACCAGGATGGCAGAATTTAACAAGGAAGTGCGGAAGGTAATGGATAGCATGGAATGCAAAGATGTTCATCCGTATGACATGGTAATATAAAACTGCCATATATATATATACCAGCGGTCATACACACCATTCATAGTTTAGTACAAGCTGTGGAGTACAACTATAAGGAAAGGCGTTACATCTCATGGAAGCATTCCAACTCCTATACATTATTTTCTACACTTAGGAGCGATACACACTAAGTCGTATTCCACGAGTCACGCGGGGCGGTGGAAACACAACCATTACCATACTAGGAATACTACTACTATCTCATGCAGCTCCATAGTAGTCCTCATAGAAGTCACCACCCAAGCACGGAAGTGGAACATGATCGTCAGGAGCAGACAATCTGTGGGGCTGTGGACCATAAGGACTCGGATGTGGCCGTGGACCAACAAGCAGTGGCGGGCAGGGGCCCACGAGGAGGTGATGCCTCCAACCTCCGCCACTCCATAAAGTCTGGCAGACTCTCCCTTGCAGGTACAAGTCTCTCATGTCCATATATCCGGCTTGCACGGCAGGTGCAAACCTAGTCGAGTAGCCAGTGGTGAGCGGGCATTAAAAGCTCCATCATGCAAGGCCGGTTCTCACGGTCCTTGTCCTCCGACAACTTCAGTAGTAGTGCGAAGGTGAGTCCTCATGGGATGCATCGCTGTACAAACCACGAAGGTAGCCATGCGCCCGAGGAAGGATCTTGGCATATAAGCGAAATCGGTGTTGCTCGACAAAGCAGTTACAGCTCGAATAATAGTCATCATGGAATAGGCTGCATCTTGCAGACATTCCAATAGTGATTCGAGCCCATAAGAGCGATGAAGTGGCTCGATAGCTCCGGGATAAGATGGATAAATCCGGACCGTGCATAGATATTGGCTTTGATTGAAATCCTAAACTGCTCCTCGGCGGTATATTCGGGATACCATCGATAACCAGACTCAATCATCACCCGGACCAACATTGCCGTGTGACCGCACACATCAATGCAGCGAGTCGGCGAACCACTTGGTTACGGAGCAGTGGCCATCTGAAAGCACAGCCATAATGCAAAGGCATTAGAATTTCTAGGGAAAATCGGGCAGCATAACACGTAAATGCTCAAAATCAGATTTGAGACATTACAAAATCAGATTGCATAACCACTCAACAACATCATATCAAGGTTACGGTTCAAATGATAGCATACTAAAATTTAGTAGCCTGAGGCGAGGATGTAACCAACAATCCTATAAGTTACTACGGATTAGTAACACGTGAACACGATAGAGAGAAAGAGCCTAGTCCTAAACCCCGTTGAATGAGAAGAGGATGACTCGGATCGAGAGGGCATAAGGTAAAAAGTAAAAAGAGCCTTCGTTCCTCCACAATCAATTCCCTACATATAACTAAAGCATTTCTAGACTCAACTTGACCAGTTTGGCTTAGCGAACCTCTGAGGCAGCCTGCTTTCGATGCCAGCGCTGTCGGGACCCGATTCAAGTCACATCGACCTAGCTGGTAACACCTCATATCACTTTGCGGCCTCACATGCGGTATTCCCACGGTGTCGCCTTACCATGGCCGGGACCGTTTGCGTCTTTTGGCTCACGTATATGATAGTGTCGCTAGCATCCACATGACAAAGAACCGGGCCGACATGGCTGGTCGTGAACCAAAGCGGCACTAACCTATGGGGACAGGCATACATGAATCACTTGAGCATGTCGGTCATCAGCGTATGAACTTCGGGCTGTAGCTTTGGGCTATGAGGACTCGGTATCCCGGGCTGTAGCGAGCTAAGCGAGGACTCAGTATCACGCGTGACATTTCCCGAAGGATAGACATAAAGCGAAATGAAACACATGCCGGCCGATCAAGTGTCCAAGAAGTAGTCTTTGGGCTAGCGAGGACTCCGGTGAACCGGGCTGTAGCGGACTACTATCGCTCGGAAGCACGAGACTACATTTCCCCATATGAGAGGCTGCCAAGGATAAACAACTAGTTTGTCGGATCCCACTCATACCAAGCATTTCAATCATACCATAATATGCCCAATATGAGTAAATACAACAAGGCATCACAACAAAACTCTACAACTCAAGTACTTTATTTAAGAGGCTCAGGAGCCATACATAACTATAGTCATACAGGTAGGGGTCACATGACCCAACACTCAAATCATACAATCATACAAGCACATGCGGAAGCAAACTAGTCTGATCAGGACTCTAGAAGAAAAGAAAGCTTGTTGGAGCCTTTCTATCTACAATGGCCCTTCACAAGTCTTAGATAGCCACAGGGTGGCTAGCTTACTAAATCGAAGTCAACATCTACATAGAATCCGTCGGAGGGTAGTATAGTCCTCTGAAAATATTGATTAAGCAAACATGAGTACAAAAGTACTCGGCAAGTCTTCCACAGAATCCTATCATACATGCACATTCTCAAGAAGGAGGTGGAGTTATTTGCAGCAAGCCAGCTTTGACTCTTGGCTAAGCTATCCTCGTAACACACTTTGTAAAGCATTTTGTCATTACGAGTCCACTAATCACCATCACAATACTCCACCGTGGATCCTCTCTCGTCATCCCGAGAGGGCCATCCACGATACTCACACTATCTTGAGGCTTTTAGTAGTATCCATTTACTTGTCTATGAGCTGATATAGGTAACCCGAAGTCCTTCTCCGTGGACACGGCTATTGAATAGATCATATTTAACCTGCGGTATACCTCTTCACACGCTCTCACCACTTATAAATGCGTTTACGACATGTACTCGGCAACCTTCAGCGGAAGCCCAGCGTGGGTGTCGGCCTCAGCCTACCCAAACACTCAAGTCCCTAGTCGGGTTTATCGCCTATTCGGGTTCCATCCATGAGGAGTCGGCGAGGTTTCCCATACAGCCCGAGCGATGTGTGCGGGGTTCTCGAGATACCAAGCGGGCATTGGTTTGCAGCCCACGGTGCCTACATAACACAACCCACCCCTAAGGTCAGCGTTGCGTGCGGCCCTGACATGCTACAAACACGAAACTACTTGCAACTCCGGACTATGAGCAGGGGTGGTTAAGAAGCGAGAGGGTCAATTAAGGATCCCAATGTGTGGTAGTAAGCTGTTTCATGGATCACAAACACAGATCTCAGTTCTTAAGTTCGGCTTCAATGAAACAACCCACCATGTACTCCTACATGGCCTCTCATCGATACCTTTACCAAATCGTGTTCAACACTTTCACTCTCGAACCAACACAACCTTTCACTCTAGTTCATCATCCCGATGAGCGGACGACACAACTCTAAGCATAGCAAGCATAGCATGGTAGGAATCACAAACATGGCTCAATCAACTCCTACACATACTAGTGGGTTTCATCTAATTCTTGTGGCAATGACAGGTCATGCAAAGGAAGTGGGTTCAACTACGCAGCACACAGCAGTTGAATCGCGTTGTCTTAATGCGATGCGAAAGCGAAGCGAGAACATGGGTTTGTATCGGAATGATCAATGAATTGCTTGCTGATGGGCTGGGGTGAGAAGCGCCCTTGAGATGGGTAGTCGAGGTTATCTTGAGGAGAACCTATCATGAAAGCACACGAAATAAACACACAAAACAATATGCAACAATATGATGCATGCTATGACATGGCAATATGGATGTGTGTTGGCCTAATGCAAGTTGAAAGAGCAGGGGATGAACTCATTTGAATCAAAGATTCAAATGATAGCTCATTGAGTTAGTCCTAATGGTGCAATATCTTATTCTGGTTATTCAGCATAGTTAACTTGTTTTAACATGCATGAAACCTGTACCAATGGATAGAGTGTATTTTTCTGATAATTTTTCATATATAAATCTTTGCATTTGGAGTTATAGATAAAAGTTATAAGCATTTGAAATTTGATTTATATTGGAATTTATTATATAAAATAAATCCAGAATTTGAATATCTTGTCGGCATGAGGTCGGCGTGGCGTCGAGGGTCAGCAGGGGTCATCAGGTCAAGCTGGCGAGTGGGACCCGCATGTCGGGAGTTAGTTTAACTAATTAACAATTAGAACTAATCCTAATTAGTTAGCAGAAGTCCACTGTCATTGACTCGAGACAGTCAGCGGGGCCTGATCGAGGTCGATGGTCAACTTCGCCCGGCGTCTAGCCTTGGCCGAGGCAGAGCCTTGGCCGAACAAAGTGCTTTTACTTTCCGGGCACCAAATGGGGCGTGAGGAGCATCTCGTGGAGCTGGAGATGAGCAGCGGTGTTTGGTGGGGTTAGTTGGGTTAGGGGTGGCGGAGTTGGCCGGTGAGTGAGTTTGGCGGCGGGGCTCGGGTGATGTCGAATTAGTTGCTAGGGGCAAGGTGAGCGCGTGGAGTGCATAGTTAGGCCCAGCGCAACTCGGTGAGTCACGATGGACGGTGGCGTGGCCGTTGGGTGGCGAACCTCGTCGTGACGAGCTCATGGCGGTGAGTTGGTGATCGGCGTGTGCTCGTTGTGGTGCGAGGAGAGAATGGAAGGATGGGGAGGTAGCCGAGGCTCACGGTGATCCGTAGAAACCTCGTCGGGGTCGGGGCGGTCGATCTTGGCGGCGGCGGCGAAGGGATCTCCGGCGGTGGCGGTCGGGCGAGTCGGTGCGGCAACCGGAGGCGGCAGGTGCTCGGGGCTCGGCTTGTCAAGCGAAGTCGGCAACGGCAATGGCGACGAGACAAGGTCTCGTGGGCGAGGCGAGGTGGCTCTGATTCTGACGGAGGGCGGCGGCAGTGGCGTCGGCCATGGCGAAGGCGAGAGAGGCGAGGGAGAATGGGGTGTCACAGGGGTCGAGGCGGCAGCGGAGATCGTCGTCGAGGCGCAGCGAAGGGTGAAGCAGGCGGCGGCCAGGCTGCGTGGCGTGCCCTGCGCTCGCCGGCGGGCACCAGCTGCTGCACTGGCGAGCCAAGCAGCTGTTGGCCTTGCTGGCTTTGGGCTGGGCAGCAGTGGGCGAACGCAGGCGACAGTAAGTATTTCCTTTTTAGTCTTTTCTAATTTCTGTAACTTTGTGGGGTTTATTTAAAATACCAAATCTATTTTAAAAATCATCAAAATGCTCCTGGTCACTTGTTGGAATATTCCCAACATGAAACATTTCAGTTTGGCAATTTTTGAACATTTAAAATATTTTATATAATTTAAAATGCCCAAGTTCAAAACTTGTGGATTAATCCTAGGAACTTTGGATGACCTAGAAAATGATCCACCTCCTTTGACATGGGTTCTGATCCAAAACAAAGAGGATGAGCATTTTGAAGGGCATTCAGTTCATTGAAATAATTTTAGTAAACCCTAGTTGTTTTAAGGGGGGTGTTACAGGGTTTCTGCCTTCCCATTTCAAATTCAAATGAAATTTAACCATGATGCACACCTAATGCATGGTCTATACGGGATGTGACATACATAGGCTGGCGTTTGATCCCTTTTTGTGAGCAGCGCCACTACACCCGTCGATTAGCGCCCGTGTGAATGTCCAAGTTATCGGCGCATCATCGAGTTATTGTCTTTTTCTCACAGGGTGGACTTCACACGGTTATTAGCTCTTGTGGCGTGCCCGTGTACCACAGTCTAGCATGACCTTCCATGCTTACGGTCCAAAATTAGTTGGCTGGATACGAACAATCCATGCAGGCGCAAAATCTCCGCCTCCTTCTAAAATTTCCGCCACCTTAGTCTTTAGCATACGAAAATCCCCTTTTGTCCTTGGTGCACGGAGACCACTTGAGTTACAATACCACCCTCATCTACATGATAGGTGGGGCTGCTTTGGTAACTTCCGGTTCCCCACTACGGCACCCTCATTTCCTCTCCCCTCCATAAAAGCGACTAACTCCACAGCACCAGAGCATCTTACATCACGCCGTCCGTACTTCATCACCCTTTCTCCCCTTCCCTCTCGAAACCCTAGACTCATCCACCGGCGTACCATAGCCCATTCACTTTGCCAGTGGCGTCAACCTCACGGATCTGCCTGCTGGCCGCATCTACCCCTCCACCTCCCTAGAAACAAGTAGAATGCTCATCCACCTTTGTACCACAGCCCATTGGTGCGGCCTTGTCCACGGCGCGGATCTGCCATTTGGTACTCTCGTCAACCGCCCAGCGCATCTGCAGCGGCTCATTCATCTCCCACAGGAGATGCTTCGTCCACACCCGGGCCGCCCCGGCGCCCGTCGGCGGCCTCTGATCCTCTTCGCCGACACCTTCCTCAACCCTACGGGCAGCCGCCGACACCTTCCTCAACCCTACCGGAGTAGCCGCCTATACCATTCTCAACCCCTACAGGGGCGCTTTGCCAACTCACAAGTCCACGGCCTCAGATCCGCTTCCTCGCACCCTCATCCAACCTACGAGCAACCGGCGCCCCATCCATGGCGCGAGATCCGCATCGTCGACACCACCCTTAAACCAACCACGGGCAACCGGCGCCCGTCCACGGCGCAGATCCGCATCGTCGACACCATCCTTAACCCAACCACGGGCAACCGGCGCCCGTCCACGGCCGCGAGATCCGGCGTCGTCGCCACCATCCTTAACCCAACCACGGGCAGCTTCACCTCGCCCTCGTCCACGGCCATGGATCGCCGCCCACACGTAGTCCACCCTACGGAGCCGCTCCACAAACACCCTACTCGGCGGTTCTAGATCTCCTTCTTGGACCCCGACGGCCAGTATAGCGTCATCACCCTTGACATTTCTAACCTGATTCCCACCGTATGGAGAGATGCCAAGCACCGCCACGGCCTAGGTACTTGTCACCTTGAAACCGTCGGCATCACACCCGATGTACTTCAAATATACTAACGGTCGGCATTGTTACTTGTTATGCGGTGGAAAAAACTACAAGGGCGATGTTTCTTACGGATCTAACAGCTTGGCCAACCAAGATCTGGTGAGGTATTGCTATGATCTTGTAAGCGCGTCTCTCTCTCTTGTATTGTTACGTACTGCCGGCGTGCTTTGCTAGGATTTTCGACCAGTAATCCTTTATGCGAGACAATGATTTCTCTGTTGGCTGCTAAATTAGATATGTAGATGTCATACATGATACTACCTCGTACCTCCGTTCCTAAATATAAGTCTTTCTAGAGATTCCACTATAGGCTACATACGGACAAAATGAGTGAATCTACACTCGAAAATGCATCTATATACATCTGTATGTGGTCCATCTTGGAATCTCTACAAGACATATATTTAGGAACAGAGGCGTTACATTACACAAAGTCATAGGTGGCATGTAGGAATTCGATTGCACTACATTAGGCTCCCTTAGAGCATCTGAGTCATAGCTAGTTTATGAATACGCACACAATCGTTAATTGGTGGTTTAAATATGCGCAAAGGGATATGCAATGTAGTATCATGTAGAGATGTTTGAAATTATCCGTGTCAACTTGCAGATAGGGTTACACCATGAAGAAGTACAAGATGTATGTGGCAATTTCATGGAACATCATAAAAAAGGAGAGCAGCGGTGAACCTATACAGGTGTGCTATAGTGCGTCACTCCTCCATTGCAATCATCGTGACATGTTATTTGTATGCAGTTCTATTAGCCAAGTTTCTTAGGGGCGAGTTATTACGAGTTATCCTAAGAAAATAAGCACATGTGAATATAAGCTCCATGGAATAAGCCAACCAGTTCTTTTCATTGCGTTTTCAGCTTATCTTTGGTATAATCAGTGGAAAGTCTAGATTGCATTATATTTTTTTCATTTTGCTGCCCATATGGAAATTAATTTGACTTGCAAACATCACAAATTGAACCCAGTGCAGTAATTAATATGATAGGAAACAGACCATCACTATTTGCTCAAAATGCAAATACAAAGATACCATCTACTTGGCACAATCTACTTTGGTCAATGTTTTGCATAGAGATCCCATTGCCTAATTTAAAAGAAGAACGCATGACCCACATTTAAATGAAGAACAATTATTTATTGAAATTCGATGGTCAAAGTGGCTGGTTATTATCGTATAGCAGCACCACAGAAAGCATCATATAGCGGCAACAACAGCTCATAGCAGCTCATCATACTGACACCAATGATCGCAATTCATCATATACCAGCAGCAGCTCATAGCAATTCATCATATAGCGATGGCGAGGAGCAGCTCATAGCAATTCATCATATAGCAGCAGCGAGAGCAGCTCATAGCAATTCATCATATAGCAACAACAGGGCAGCTTGTAGCAACTCATCATATAGCAGCGGTAGGGCAACTTGTAGCAACTCATCATATAGCAGCGGCGACAGCTCATAGCAATTCATCATATAGCAGCGACAACAGCTCATAGCAACTCATCATCTGACAGCGGCAGCTCATAGCAATTCATCATAAAGCGGCGAAGCAGCTCATAGCAATTCATCGTATAGTGGATCGAGAATGAAAATTTGGCAAAAAATAAGAGAGATCCTCACCTTGTTGGATGAGCTCATCCTTCATGACACCTCAAGGCCATGGCACAGGGAGGAGGAGGGAATAAGGTGCCTATACGCATGATGTGGCATCGGCCGTAGTTGTCGGCGCCCGCCGGAGTAGTCGTTGGGCGAACCACGATGGAAGCAGCTCTTGGAGACCATGAGAATGAGGCGGCCGAGGAGGAGAAGCAGGGAGATTTGCCCCTACCATGGCCATGTAGCCTAGCTGGACATAGCATCGTCGAGACCGGGCGGATGGGACCCGATGGCGACGGCTCATTGGAGGAACCCTAGTGCTTTGCGGCGGGGATCGAGTAGAGGAAAGGGAGAGGAGATGCAAGCGGGCAAATGAATGCTTGCGTGTTTGTTTTTACTTGAGGTCATGTGTGACAGGCGTCAGCGATTGCATTTGAGTGTAATATAGGCGGACAAGAGTTATTTCACTATTCCCTTCCTTCAATATTTAGTGAGTTCTACAAACACCCCCTCAAACAAAATTAGTTAAGCCCAAGCCCATAACTCAAAATGGCTTCTTCACATCTTTTATGGCTTATTTTGACAATATGCTTACTGAAAAGCGGAATCGGCGGCCCTTAACACGCAATTCAATTGTGCGTGCAATGATGAATCACTCTGCTTTGCTATCTGTACATTTAGGCATCATCATACATGGCATAACCTAATACATGTCCATTCCATTGTAGAATCTGGAATATGCAATGTTTATGTTAGTTCATCGTTGCGTGATGTTTAAATGCCCTTAAATCTGGTCGATCAAGTGATGGTCTTTAAGCCTCCTTCTTTGCTTCTTTTCTTGATATGTAAGATTTGCTCACACATACATTCGGTTGCTTGTTTGCATCAGCCAGCCATACTAGGACTGTTTGCTTTGATTACTTGTTGTTCTTGACCTAACACTCTATGAGCTTGTCAATGATTTAAACACTAAGGGCTCTTTGTAGTGGGGCCTTGTCTAACTCATAGGTGACATAAAGGTTTGGTTGTACACTACAGCGAGGCTCTCCAAAGTACTGGAGATCCAGTTCGAAGGTATGCCTAGTTTTTACATAGTGCGGACATAGTAAATGCTCATTTCATTGTGTGCAAGTGCAAGAGATGCGGCATGTTTCATTACGTGGTGTTGTTTTGTTATAATCTCATCCTTTTGTGTTCACATCTTTGGAAAGTATGCCTATTTATCTTCAAGGAGGCGAGTAACTAGTTTGTGTCACCTTGCGGAGAAGTGCAATGAAGATAAGATTGAGGATTTCCAAGTACAAGATGTTAGGAAGGATCCTTGCAAGAGAAGTAGGAGCTCTTGTTGAGCTTCTTCAACCTGCTAAGCTAAGTCCTTGTATGCAACTCAGCAGTTCAATTCCTTGTTTGTTTGAGGCATAGTTAATTTTGTCTTTTCAATTGTTTTATTTGTCCTCGAGTTAATGAGATGCCCAAATAATCATGCACGATGTTCGATACTTGTATCACTATTAGTTGACATAATTAAAGGCCTTACCATTTAATTACTACTGCCGAAGTGTGCTGAAGCTTTGAAGTCTATTAACCAACTATTATTGCATGAGGCTCACAATCTAGTTTATACTCGCTAATGATTGCATAGTTTTGCTGTTGTAGTATGTTTGTATGAAACCCTCTGCTGTTCATTATGCTCCCTAAGACTTTAATTGAGGCCGCAGAATTGCCAACTGCTTGCTTACTTATCATAACATCTGTCTAAATTTGTAACTTTTACATGTTTTCGATTGGGCCCCAACATCATGCTCCTCTGGTGAGCTAAGAGGGATTTCGTATGCAGGCTGCACGGACTATCTTTTATAATTTTAAAATATCACTGCTTATGCTTCATGACGTGTAACCTTTTTTTGAAAGTGGCGTGTAACATTATTATTAGTCCTGTTTTGCCATGTAGTACAAAATAATGTCTTGTTAAACTTCCTTTGTTGTAACTATATTTTTGCCCTAGTCATGTGTACTTACGAAACATTTCGGGATGAAGTGACATCAACACAAAGATCTGCGGCGATGCGGCATGGCTGTTACCGAATGATTATGGATTGGAATTGGAATGTGTTGATGTTCTCGAGCATCAACTAGAGGTGGCAAGACAACGTGTACATGATTGTCAGCGTATAATCAACAAGTTGAGGCTGGACATGCGGGTATTAGATACGAGTCAAAAAAATGAAACAAGACCTTTGAGGTAACCATGAAGGAATTGGAGATTTTGCGTTGAAATTTGTGCTATCTGAATCCGGCCAATCCTATTTTTGAAGAGATTATAGTTCAAATGGAGTTAAGTTGATGCCGTCCATGATGTATGAGCTGTATTTGCCCGGTGTATGTAATTTGCTGTTTGTGTATGCTTTATTATCACCTGTGCCGAACCATAATGCCCAGTGGGTATAATTGGCTGTAATTTCTTTATTGTATAGTGTAGGATTATTCTACCTTTGTATGCCTTGATCTCTTTGTTGTAATAGTGTATGCTTTTTAGAGGTGATAGTATTGAGCAGGATAATTCTTTGAATATGCTATATCGTTCAAGCGAGGGCCTTCGCTTGAGCCATGGCCCTTCACGGGCCGTCGGATCCATGGGCCTTCTCGTCTCGTAGGATCCATGGGCCTACTACGTCTCGTAGGATCCATGGGCCTTCTCCGTCTCGTAGGATCCATGGGCCTTCTCGTCTCGTAAGATCCATGGGACTTATCGTCTCGTAGGATCCATGGGCGCCGGCTCATTTATGGGTCTTATGCAGACCTTTAATGGGCGTGAGCAGACCTTTAATGGAAATGTACATTTATGGGCTGACCATAGCTGGCCGTTAATAGGTCGTATTTGGTGATGCTATGAAAATGGCCCAACAGACTAACAGTCCACAAGCAGGCGGCTTAACGACGGGCTGAATTTGGCCTAGCGAGAAAATAGCGATGTGGTAGTAAATGGCGAATCTGCAAATGAGCCCAGAATAAATCGGCCCTCGAAGGTGAAAGTTAACTTGGGCTGGAAGCATTATGGAATAACAGGCGTTAATGGGTATAAAGTGATACCTTTATTCATTCTGAGCCAGTTTCACCACGGGCGTTAATGGGTGTAAAGTAATACCTTTGTTCATTACGGGCGATTTCAGCGGGGCGCTAATGGGCAAAAGTTACAAAGGGCCTCATATGGGCGAAAGGCGTCATGGGCTATACATGGGCGAGAAGTGAAAGCAATTTGGAATCATATTGGATGGCCCGAGATGGCGCTCTGGGCCTAATTCGGATAAGGCGTAACGGGCCTTGGGTTAGCGAGGCGTAAGCGGGCTATATCTTGAACATGCCGTTAACGAGCTTTCCATGGGCGACCCGCCATCTTTTGACCAAGTCAAATGGGTGGCCTTTTCACGAGAATGGTCCTTTGTTGGGCGTGCCGCATGTCGACGTATCATAGGCGCCTCTGTCCGGTGAGTGGATGACATCATCCCAGCGATGAGCCGACATGTGTTTCCTCTAGCCAATGATGATTTTACCGTGGAAAATCCCCATTGGTCGGGCTGATAACGGGTTATCGGATCAAAACCCGACCCGATAGCTTAACGGCGTTCCGTTACGGTGGATGCCACGTGTTGGTCACCCTTGGCAAAAGCTTTACATGACGCGATTTATCACATGGAAGTGGACACTTTTGTGATGATAATTTTGGTAATGTCATGGAACACTTCTATGACGACGCAGTATGACTATCTTGATTACATCATAAATTTGTCATGGATGTACAAGCATGACAAAAAGCGACCTCTTGTGACAAACACGTATCATCACGGAAGTGTATTTTTTGTAGTGATCACACTTTTATTTACTTACAACTCGATATTACAACTCGATACTAGAACAAAGATATGACTCTATATGAATGCCTCCGGTGGTGTACCGGGATGTGCAACAATCTAGCGTAGCAATGACATAAAAAAAGGGACAAGCCATGAAAACATCATGCTAGCTATCTTACGATCATGCAAAGCAATATGACAATAAATGCTCAAGTCATGTATATGATGATGATGGAAGTTGCATGGCAATATATCTCGGAATGGCTATGGAAATGCCATGATAGGTAGGTATGGTGGCTGTTTTGAGGAAGATATAATGAGGCTTATGTGTGATAGAACGTATCGTATCACGGGGTTTGGATGTACCGTCGAAGTTTGCACCAACTCTCGAGGTGAGAAAGGGCAATGCGGTGCGAAGAGGCTAGCAATGATGGAAGGGTGAGAGTCATTATAATCCATGGACTCACATTAGTCATAAAGAACTCATATACTTATTACAAAAGTTTATTAGCCCTCGAAGCAAAGTACTACGCATGCCCCTAGGGGATAGATCGGTAGGAAAAGACCATCGCTCGTCCCGACCGCCACTCATAAGGAAGACAATAAATAAATACCTCATGCTCAAACTTACGTTACATAACGGTTCACCATACGTGCATGCTACGGGAATCACAAACCTCAACACAAGTATTTCTACTAATCCACAACTACTCAGTAGCATGACTCTAATATCACCATCTTTATATATAAAACTATTGCAAGGAATCAAACATATCATATTCAGTGATCTACAAGTTTTATGTAGGATTTTATGACTAACCATGTGAATGACCAGTTCTGTCATCTCTCTAAATAGATATAAGTGAAGCAAGAGAGTTTAATTATTTCTACAAAATATATGCCCACGCTCTAACAAATAGAAGTGAAGCAAAAGAGCATTCTACAAATGGCGGTTGTCTATGTAAAGAAAGCAGGCAATCAAACTTCAAATGATATAAGTGAAGCACATGAAGCATTCTATAAAGCCATACTCAAAAGATTTAAGTGAAGTGCAATGAGCATTCTATAAATCAACCAAGGACTATCTCATACCGGCATGGTGCATAAAACAAAAGTGAAAACTAAAAGAAAAGATTTGCACATATCATTATGAGCAAGCGAATCCGAAAACATACCGATATTTTTTGAAGAAAGAGGGATGCCTTGGGCATCCCGAGCTTAAACAGCAGAGTATCCTTGAATATTTACTTGGGGTGCCTCGGGAATCCCCAAGCTTGAGCTCTTTCCTCTCTTCCTTCTTCTCACGTCGAGACCTTTTCGATCATCGAACACTTCATCCACACAAAACTTCAACAGAAAACTCGGTAAGATCCGTTAGTATAATAAAGCAAATCACTACCTTTAGGTACTCTAATGAACTCATTCTTTATTTATATTGGTGTTAAACCTACTGTATTCCAACTTCTCTATGGTTCATACCCCCCGATACTAGCCATAGATTCATCAAAATAAGCAAACAACACACGCAATACAGAATCTGTCAAAAACAGGACAGTCTGTAGTAATCTGGAATGTGCAAAAAGTTTCATACACATTTGACTTTCGAGTAAAAAAATTAAAATCCAGGTACAGCCAAAGTTTACATTTTGTTACTGCACATAGTAAACAAGCAATCTAATCATCCTAAAACCAAAGCTTGGCACATTATTTTTATAATAAAATGGATATACACAAGGGGATAATTATTTATAGAGAAACTTCGATGAAAAATTCTACATTGTTTCCGTGAGCATGAACACAAGTGCTCAAGGTCGACCCTCACTTCTTCAATGCATAACTTTCCAATCACTTCTCTTTTTGAAAAACTTTTTAGGCATGAGAGGCAAGTAATTTTTTTTGTTATTTTCATTGTTAAATTCTTTTTGTATGTTTCACCCACAACTAAACAGAAACAAAAAGGAAAAACAAAATCTACTTAGTGAAGAAAGCAAACAAGCACACGAGAATATCAACCCCCGCTATTGCTCCCCGTGGCGCTTGGAAAAAGGTCTTGATAACCCACAAGTATGGGAATCAATTGTAGCCTCTTTTGATAAGTAAGAGTGTCGAACCCAGCGAGGAGCTAAAGGTAGAACAAATATTCCCTCAAGTTCTATGGACCCTTGATACAACTCTACACACGCAGCGTTAGCTTTACCTAGAACAAGTATGAAACTAGAAGTACTTTGTAGGTTTTTGGATAGGTTTGCGGATAATAAAGAGGGCGTAAATAAAAAGTAGGGGCTGTTAAGATAAAGAAACAATAAAGTAAATATAGCGAGTGTGGAAAAGTGGTGGTAGGAGTTGCGAAATTGTCCTAAGCAATTGACTACTTTACTAGACCGATTGCAAGTTTTATGTGGAGAGGCCCTTTGCTAGCATGTCATCCCGACTTGGAATTCTATGCACTTATGATTGGAACTATTAGCAATCATCATAACTACTAACCTTCATTAAGGTAAAACCAACCATAGCATTAAGATATATTGGTCCCCTTCAATCCCATATGCATCAATTTCTATGCTAGGTTGAAGCTTACATCACTCTTGCCCTCAATACATAGTCCTATCAACATACAACTAACCCTATGGTGTGATCCATGGCAGCGCTCATATGATGGGCACCAAGGACAGCAACATAACCACAAGCAAATTAAACCAATCATAGCAATTCATAAACCACCGATAGGACAACGAAAATTTACTCGGACATCATAGGATGGCAACACATCATTGGATAATAATATGAAGCATAAAGCACCATGTTCAAGTAGATGGTACAGCGGGTTGTGGGAGAGTGGACCGCTATAGATAGAGGGGAAGGTGATGGAGATGTTGGTGAAGATGGCGGAGGTGTTGGTGAAGATCGCGGTGATGATGATGGTGGCCCGCAGCGTTCGGCGCCACGGAAGAGAAGGGAGAGGGCCCCTTCTTATTCTTCTTCCTTAACCTCCTCCTAGATGGGAGAAGGGTTTCCCCTCGGTCCTTGGCCTCCATGGCATGGGAGGCGAGAGCCCCTCCAAGATTGGATCTGTCTCTCTGTCTCTCTCTGTTTCTGCGTTCTCGTGTTCTGCCCTTTCACCGTTTCGTATATATATGGAGATCCGTAACTCCAATTTGATTGAAACCTTCGCCGAGATTTTTTTCCGAAAATTAGCTTTCTTGGGGCCGAAGAGGAGCAGCAACCACCTTACGGGTGGCCCACGAGGGGGCAGGCACGCCCCCTACCTCGTGGCCACCTCGGGCACCGTCTCGCGTTGATTCTTCTTCCCATATTCTGTAAATATTCCAAAAATATTCTCCGTCCGTTTTTATCTCGTTTGGATTCCGTTTGATATGGGGTTTCTGCAAAACATAAAACATGCAACAAGCAGGCGGCCTTGAGCCTTTGGATCAATATGTTAGTCCCAAAAATAGTATAAAAAGTTGCCAAAAGTATATGAAAGTTGAATAATATTGGCATGGAACAATCAAAAATTATAGATCTGACGGAGGCGTATCGGCATCTAAGCTTAATTCCTGCTCGTCCTCGGTAGGTAAATGATATAAAGATAATTTTGATGTGGAATGCTACCTAGCATAATATTGATCATGTATCTAATCATGGCATGAATATTAAGACACGAGTGATTCAAGGCAATAGTCTATCATTTGACATAAAACATACAACAAATAGGAACTGGCACTGGGCACTGTATCAATATGTTAGTCCCAAAAATAGTATAAAAAGTTGCCAAAAGTATATGAAAGTTGAATAATATTGGCATGGAACAATCAAAAATTATAGATACAACAGAGACGTATCACTGTGTTACCCAACTGTGGCATCCGAGCCAGGTCTATGCGTAGATATTATATGCATGAGTAGAACACAAAGAGTTGTGGGCGATAATAGTCATCTGCTTACCAACATGTCATAATTTGATTCGGCGGTATTGTTGGATGAAGCGGCTCGAGACCGACAATGCAGCGTGCGCTTACGTGACCTTTGGTTCTCCGGCGTGCCGCTTTGCAAGTGGCTAGTGGAGTGTCGGTTTCTCAACTTTAGTTGAACCGTGTGTGATTCGCATGATCCTTGTTGAAGGTTAAAACAGCACACTTGACAAAAAAATCATTGTGTTTTTGATGCGTAGGTAAGAGCGGTTCTTGCTTAGCCCGTAGCAGCCACGTTAAACTTGCAACAACAAAGTAGAGGGCGTCTAACTTGTTTTGTAGGGCATGTTGTGATGTGATATGGTCAAGACATGATGCTAAATTTTATTGTATGAGATGATCATGCTTTATATGAGTTATCGGCAATGGCAGGAGCCATATGGTTGTCGCTTTATTGTATGAAATGCAATCGCCATGTAATTGCTTTACTTTATCACTAAGCGGTAGTGATAGTCATTAGAAGCAATAGTTAGCGAACGACAATGATGCTTGATGGAGATCAAGGTGTCAAATGTAACACCACTGGATGTAAAACTTCCCATTTTGGCAATATATCAACTTGACCT